>VZUI01010269.1:0-37576 GCA_013401135.1 Cettia cetti | reverse complement strand
GGGCGGTCGCCGCGCCACGTGCGACCGGGAGCCGGCCTGCGGCGCCCCGGCGGGAGGGGCCGGCGGAGCGGGGCCGCCGACCGGGACGCTACGCAGGGCACCGAGGAGTTGGCCCACCCGCCCCGCAGGGCCCGTGCGGGAGCATCCCCGCGGCGGGCGGCATCGCGCGCTCTCTCCGCACCTGCTGAGGTGCTGGCGGATCTACGCCGGAGCACGTTCGCGGGGATGCGGGGCAGCCCCCGCCCCTGGCAGCCAGGGTGGGCTGCGGGCCCGAGCAGCGAGCTCTGCCCCAGCCACCCGCGGCTGCGCTGGCTCCCGGTGGCATCCCAGCTACGCTGCCTGCGGGTTGCGGTGCGGGGCTGCGCCTCCCTGCGCACTGCGGTCGGGGTGTGCTGAGGGGCTTCTGCCAGCAGTCTCTGGAGCTGGAGTTTGCATTCAGCCTCCCTCTGTTATCTGTCGAGTCCCTGCTCTTCAGCTTTTCAGTTCAAATTAATCTCCCTTCTTCCTGTGGGAGTGGTTTGATTTTTTTTTTTCCTTTGGGCTTTTTTTAGTGGGGGGTGGGTAGTCGTTAGATTTGCAGTCTTTCTAGGAAACAAATGTACCACACCGTAACTACATTTATTCTCATGTCTAGACCTGACGGGGAATGTTGCTAGGGTCTATCAGCTTCAGAAGTATGTGCTCAAGAATGCACTTAGGAACTCTTTAAACTTTTGTGTCTTCCCTGGACCAACATTCACGACAAACTTGAAACGAGGCTGAGAAACTGGAAAGCAGTTGCTTACGACTGCAACAGGCTCAGTAGTGGCAAAGCAGGCAGCTAGAAAATGTCATGGAGGCAAAGGAAGTGCCCGAAAAATTCTGATTATTCACTCATTATTGCTCCCATGAAAATAGGTCACTTTCTGTGTCAGTATGTCAGCAGGCAGACAGGCATGAAAAGCTACCAGGGAGATCTGTGCTTCGTTCTGTGTTACCACAGACTCCTCTCTCTCTCTCTGGGAGAGGCAGCTCTTTTTTTCTCCAAATGTGATAAATTCACTGGGTGTTCACAGTGTGTATTGTGTGCTGCTTCACAACCTCTTGCTGGTCTTCTACTTTCTAGCTCCCCTTTAGCACCACTGGGGGAATATTACCCGGTGCTCTACCTGGGCATGGTTGATGAAGGAGCCAACTGAGAACTTCCTTGTGCAGACCTTGCCCCAAGTTACGCTGCCTGAGGGACAGCTCTCACCAGCTGCCTTAAGCAGTACCCAGAGTGACTCGGGACCAGCACAGCCTGCTTTTGCCTTCCTGTCTGCAGGGTGGAGGAGATGAGCACAAGGCTGCTCCTTCCTTATTAGGACCTTGTGGTCTAAGATCATCCCATATTTTAGCAATGGCCAGCTGTCATTAGCCCTGAATTTCTTGCTGAATTCTTGGTGCTGAGAACATTGTAAAGATGGTCTGGTTTTGTGCATCACTGCCATAGCGTTTTGTATTGCTGTTTGGGAGCTGTGTGCCTGTGCCAGTAGTTACTCGTGTTTATTAACTTGCAAGTTAGATTCCTGAAAGGTTTTCTAGTGATAAGTTCCTCGGTATAAGAACTGAAGACTGTGAATTACAAACGTGGGGTTTTTTAGTTAATTATGCATTTGGAAAGTATTCTTGTCCGTAGTACCCTTGTCACTAGAAATCCCTGGACAGCGTTTTGGAAACCACTGGTCTAGCCTGGAACATGTGGAAAAAAAACATGGCACTGCAGGAGAAGGAACCACAAGGTGGCAATCTCTCGCCGCACTTTTAATGGCAAAATAAAGCTCTGGCCCAAAAAAAAAAAAAAAAAAAAAAAAAAAAAAAGAAAGAAAGAAAGAAAAAAATCGCGGACAGTAACTGCATAAAGCTGCAGAGGCGTTAGTCACATCTTGTATCTTCTGAAGTCACAGCAACGTTCGTTTAGATGTTGGATTTTCTCTTCCAAATGCTCTTCCCTTCAGTATGAAAATCTCAGTCTCGAGGAGCTGGTACTGTAGGCTACCCTTTGCTGACTTTTCCATCCTTTGCCCCCAAATAGGCAGCAGATGTTGCATGTTAGATTGCTAACTACCGGTGCTGCTTGTGTGCCTGCAGGCAGAGCTACTGTGTGCTTGGAGAGAAAGCTTCCTCCTGCACTGGAGACACTGGCTGGTTCAGGGCATTGCTAGCCTCATGTTACACTGATGTAGGATATAATGGTTGCATCAGCACCCTGCTTCATGCCTCAATGGGAGAAAAATCACCTGGATGTTAGGACTAGGCAGTGACCTGAGGGTTGAGAGTGCATTTGGTCTTGAGGGGTGTGCAAAACCTTAGTGACAGTGGCTCCACTCAGAAAAAGATGTGGCCAGAGGGCGTAAAAATTCAGAAGAGAAATAATGCTCAGTTTAAGGTAGAGCCTCTCTGGTCCTGCAGTATCAAACACCATCTGTGGCTATGAGCTCCATCTCGATCAGGACATAGTTGTGTTCTTGCCAGATGTTAGCTTACATGTGCTACATGTAAAAGTAAACTGGTGTGAAAGCTGTGGTCAGATGTGCTTTCAATAGGATTTGCCCTGCATAAGTGATGACGTGCTAGCCAGCCTCTTGCTGCGAGGATGCACTCCAGAAGTTGCAGGTGTGTGGTTGGAGTGTGTTCAATGAGTCAAGATAGGAAATATCTTCCAAAGCTCCAAATAAGACAAAACAAACTCAGCTTTAGCACATGCTCAATTGATCGAGTCTTTGGCAAAATATGAATTTGCAATGTTCTCACTGAGGCCTGTCCTGGCTGTATCCTGCCTGGTTAGTCCTTCAGCAAGTACAGCATAGCTGTCCTTTTTCTCTTATGCTGAACTCTACGTATTTTACCTGTTTTTCCTTAACTCTTCAGTTAGGAGTGACACCCTGATTCCCACTCACCAGCACTGCTCAGGTTCAGTTTTACACTATGTCTGCCACCACTGATGTCCCTCTGCAGCTCGTGTCACAGCCTGCAATATCCACAGACCTGCCCGTGGTGACTTCTGCAGTCACCGCTGTCCTCTTCCTGCTCTGGCTGTTCAGGTCCAGTCAGGACTGGAGGAAGTGGGAAGCATGGACATGGGGAGTTTCCTAAAGTCTCTTTACATGACCTTGGCTTTAAGGTCTGAAATCGGAGTCCGAGAGGCTGTGGGTTGCAATTCACTTCCTTCCTGCTTGATGGGAGCCCAGGGGCTCTGCTGTCCGCTGGTCCTCTAGAAAAGGGCCAGGAGCCACCAGGGACTCCTAGTGGGGATAGAAATGTTAGCAATCCGAATCATGATGGGAAACAGAAGGACTAAAAAAAAAAAACAAACCAGATTTTTTTTTTCTCCCCAGAAAGCGGAGGAAATCTAGCAAGGACAAGGCTGGCTTCTCCTGGAACAAATGTGCAATCTGATTGTCACTAATGCTCTGTAGCCAGCTTAGAGAAGATACTTTCCCTAAGTAAGTGAAATAAGCACTGTGATGTGGGATATATGATAACTTCAGAAGCAGAAGGAATAAGACCCCAGGCAAGAGAGCTGCAAACAGTGTCTCTTTTTTTTTTTTTTTCCCCTCTCCTTTTTTCCATCTCTAAGTCTGTGATGTTCAGTTAACCCTCTTTCTCTATCCTGGCCACGATGGCTGCAGTTTTGCAAGGTTTTACCCAGCCTTCTGGATGATAATGTGTTAAGCACTTGGTTTGTGATAACCAGCTTTCTCCTGAAATGATACCAAAAGTCTTCTGTTTTGATTTAAACTGTTTTGGAAGCATTTTGGTTAATAACAAAAGACAGTCCATTCCAAGAGAATCTAGCTTGAGGAAGCCATGAAATTTAATTCATTTTTGCAACTTAAATATATAATCAGTGACATATGGTAATAGTAAATACAGGGGGAAATGTCATTGTTTCAGTCAAATTTCTGCATTCAGTCAAAACCTAATAGCTGTAACATCAAACTGTATTTTCCATTGAACAGGAAATAAAGCATAATTTTTTCAAAGAGAATAGACATGCAATTGCATGCCTATTACATTGCTTATATAGCTTTATTTTTAGCTTTCTCCATTCTGCTCTTCTAAAGGACTAACAGAAGGGAAAATGTGGAGGGAGAAGATACAAAGCAACACCCAATTGCCCATGGCAGAAAGGACAGAGATATCTGTGCTATGAATAAATGCACTTTCCCTCCATTTTTTTTCCAGGCAATAAGCTTCTGTGCTGGATTAGGGACTCTGCACCTCACCCTTCACTTCTGCTGACATGCCATCCCTTAAGCAATGAGGTGAGAATGAGTTCCTGTAAGGGCTCTGGAATTTATGCAGAAAGAATATTGCTTTTTCTGGATTTATTTGAGAGCTTTTTCTGGGCATTGGAAGCAGAGTATTTGGTTTAAAGGCTATCTGGCATCAGCCAGTCTCCTCCTCCCTCCATGAGTACAGGTCACTGATGTACTGCTGGCCTTTCCCCCTCATTCAGTGGTGCTCTCTTCTGATCCTCCAAATTTTGTGCTTCCTTATGGGCATTTAACTTTACTTGGACTTCATCTATTTGTCTGGTTTTTAGGCATGACCCATAGTTTTCTCCTTTTGCTCTCTACCGTGAGTTTCATGTGTTTCTTCTGATTTCTCTAATGCACACCAACAGTTTGCAGCTTTGACATAGCTGATTTGTCTGTAGCAGGGCCATGCTCAGATGTTGGGTAGAGCTGGTGACAGAGAGCTTATTTGCACTGTGCAAATAAATACAGAAGACAGGAGTTTACCATTTTATCATTACCTGAAATATTCCAATTCTTTTCTGTCTCGCTCATCCCTGCAGCATCTCTGATTTGAGAGCATTTTGGCTGCTGTTTCTTCCCCTGAGCTCCATCTCCTCAATGATTTCTGCACACAGCTCCTTCCTCTTTTTCATAATTGACTCGTTTGCTCCTCCAGTCTTGCACTTCATCCATCTTCTTGCTTCCCCTCTCTGATGTAATTCTCATGTCCACTTCCTCCATTTTTGCTGCTGGAATGTAAAGCATCCCTCCAGAAAAATAGAAGGTCTCTGTCAACTTTTACCATCCCCCTCATATTCCCTCTTCCTTCACTTCTATCATCTCCCCCAGATGGTGGGACAAATACTCACTTGAATTCATTCTCAGGCTTGTAAAATTGGCATATTCACTTCTCTTTTTTTTTATGTGATTATGTGAAACAGGGATAATTCTGCACATTTCTCTGCTGCTCAGGGCTGGGCTCAATTTGAGGAAAAAGGTTTCCAAGACTGTTGTGGTCTTCAGGGCACTGCAGAGCTCACTGTTGTGTCCTCACTCTATATCTCTTTGACTGTGACAAATTGCTGCTGTATTTGCTGCTTCTCAAGATATGAAAGACAAAAGTGAAATCAGACCTGGCCATTGATGGGTTCAGAGAAGTTAATGGAGCCAGAGAGCATTCTCTGTCCAGACACTGCATTGCTGTACACTGAAATGTTCTCAGTCATTATGTAGATTGTTGGTTTTGTTTTTCTTTGTTTGTTTGTTTTCCTGCTTGCTGAAGAGGCACTAGGCAAAGGGATTCCTGTGTGCTGAGATGACACCTGGTTTGAACCCCCAGAACAGTTCCTACAGCTTTATGGAAATTGTGCATCTCAGTCTCTCAGTGACCTCAGAAGTCCTGTTGGGAGTTGAATTCTTTGGGATTTCACAAGTTCTCTCCATGGACAAAGCAGCAGGCCCAAGGTAACCTGGGCTTGTAGGAGTATTTTTGAGACCACGCATCAGAAGTCAGATAACACGAAATAGTAAGGCAGATTAAGGAAAACAATAAATGCTGTTTATTCTAACAGAGTACACAGTATCTAACTTCTCACAGAACCAGAAATTAAGTTACAAAACCTAAATAAATAAATAGATAAATAAATAAATAAATAAATAAATAAATAAATAAATAAAATAAAATAAAATAAAAATTGATTGGTAGCTGCCTAAGACTCGGTTTCATCCTCCCAGTTTCATTGTGTGGTGTGCCACCCAGGGAGAGCCCACACTCACAACCTTTATGGCACCAGTGCTTTTCTTTTTGTCCCTGTCCCCCCACGCCTTTTTTTTTTTTTTCCCACAAGTTTCTTCATTGTGCAGCTAGTGAGTACAGACTGACACTCAAAGAAACATACTCTATTTTGCTATGGCTAGATTTGGAAATACCAATTTGTGTTCCTTTCACACTGGCAAAAACACAAAGACAACATTGCCAACTGTGCTTTTCCTGACCAGGCTGTTGGTTTTGATGGATGCCTTGCCTTGTGCACGTGTGGAGGGAGGAAGCTCTCTCAGTAGGCTTGCTTTCCTCCTGCTGTGGCTGAGCTCCCTAGCCAGCCAGTCCTTTTAGCTCAGACAGAGGTATTTGCTTTTCACAAAACTTCCCAGGTCACCTACATTAAAGAGCAATATGTGGATACTGTATTAAATCAAGCGACTGTCCTCTGTCTGTTTGATCTGGTTAGACATGATACATAAACACGCTAGAAAATGGTTTCAGCAGTGGAGTTCAGACTGTGTGACACCCACCTTGAGGCATTGGCAGTTTTAGGAGGCTGCATTCCAGACTTTAACGCTCTTGTGGTGAAAATGATGGACACTGCATTGCAGAAAGAGCAAAAAGCTCAGTAAAAAGAATCTGTCATGCAATTGCATGCTCTGATGATCACAGCTTTAGCATATTCATTGGTCTTGCTCTTCTAAGAAATTGTCATACCATGCTACAAGGCAGAAGCTTAAGAGCCTGAAAAGAAAGTGTGTTTTTGTAAAGTATGGATAACACTCTTAATTTTCACTTGCTGAATTTCCTCCTTGCTGGCTTCTTTGAGAGCATCCATAACTCAGATTTACTTGACAGCACTACAGAAACAGACATGGTTGATATCTTGGGAATCAAAGACATGATGATTTTTTTTTTAAGGGCTGTCTAGCCTGTTTTATCCTTCCCAGCCTAATGGAGGTTTGTTTGGTACAGGACATCCTCTGATGATAATAACTTTCATCATTTATGAGCAAAGTTTATTTTTTAGTGAACTAAAAATGTTCCTCCTAAGGAGATTTTCCCCATTTTCTTTTGGGCCAATTTGTATAGCCTGAGATCTGAGTTTAGATTTCCGTTGTGCTTTTTCTTCTCTTCTCTCTCGCTTTTTTTTTTTTTTTTTTTTCTTTCCCATCTGAAGAGGCTTCCTCTGCTGAAAACCTTCAACAACTGCTCAGACCATTTACAAGAAGCACTTTCACAGGCAGTAGCTCTACAAAATAGAGGAAAAATCGAAGTGACTACCTATAATAATGAAGTCAAATGCAGTTTTAAGTGTTTGTGAACGGCAACTGACTGAAAGGGTGCCAAATATTTTGCAAATATATACAAAGAGACAGGCCCCTGCTCTAATCAGCTTGTAAATTAAAAGGAAAGTACATTGGCAAGAGCAGAAGAGATGATATGACATGCTTTAAATAGTTTATAGGGAGCTGGAGGATTGTTGTTTATTTGGTGATGTTGGGAAAATATTTAATGTGCTTTGGTTAAGCTCTTTATAGAAAACGCTTCTCCTCCCCCAGTTTTCTTTTCCAATGACTGTTTTGGAGATTAAAACCAGCAAGTTTAGAGTAGATGGAAAACGGAGAAACCTATTTCGAAATTGACAAAACCGCGAGTAAATCTTTATAGATACTTTTTATGTGAGTCAGGCTTTCTAAAGTAATTATCGTAATATAAGAAAGGAATCATCGCTTCGCTGCCCCCGCGGACGGCGAGCCAGGGTCGCAGCTGGTGTAAATTGAGATACCTCCTCTCTGGTGTGCGTGGCTGAGGAGGAGGTGGCCGTGGCCCCCTTTGCGGGTTCCCGGGCCATCCCGAGCTGTGCCGGGCGGCAGCGGCGGCTCCCGGGACTCCCCGCTCCTCCGCTGCTGCCCCCGCGCTCGCAGATCACCAAGTCATTTTTAGCGTTTAAAGGTTTTCTATAGCAAGCCTACAATTTATTGAAAAACAGAGCAACAAACTAAAAAAGCCCAGACCACTTTATTTTCAGATTTAGCTTGCCGCTGCTGAAGTCAGACGCAAAGCGGGGTGCAATTGCATTTCCGAGGGCACAGGACTGGGACAAGCTCCCGAGTTTGGTTTGGAAAGCTCAGATAGGTAAAAGAATATTTCCTTTTAGGTCGTCTTTCCAGAATCTGGAAGGTGACTCCGGCATCTGGGAGGTTTTTTGCCTCTTTCCCTGCTGTTTAATGTTGTTGGTGATATCTCCGCAGATAAGTGACTTCAGTGCATCCGGAGTTTGCGTTCAAAGCAGAGATTAATTGTGGGGAACGTTTCAGAATAAACACATTTCTCTTCCAAAGTAATGTGTTTGTAAGGAAAAAAATATGTAAAAAGGAGGTTAAAGTGGATAATTTGTTAAGGTTTTGTTTGTGGGTTTTTTCCCATTTTACTACAGAACACACTGAAATTTCGTTTGAAAATAGAACCATCCTTGGAGGGAGGCACTATGCAAAATTTAGGCCTGCAACCACAACAAATATCCCTGAAGCTTTGCTCACATCTTCTGAAAGCATAGGAAAAAAATATTAAAAAAATAACGAGATAATTTTAAAACTCGTGTTCCTCATTTGGAGATGACCCGAAAAACCGCGCAGCTTCTGAAGCGGAGGCTTTAGGTCCTGGGTCAGCTTTAAGTGCTATTGCAAACCTCGGCAGAAGTGTTTGCAGCCGAACACAAATTTCCAGGCTTAAATTGCCTTCTTCCTGTGCCGGGATGCCAGGGCTTTGCAGAGCTGAAATTGCGCAGCTCTTTTCCCCGGATCCTCTTACGTGTTCCAGCGCTCAGAGCCCGCTGCCCCGGGCACCCTGCTGCTGCTCTGGGTCAGCCTGCGCTGCGCTGCGCTCGGCAGCCTCTTCCCAGGCGCGGCTTGAGCCCCGCTCCCGTCTCCGCTTTGGCGGGATGGTTTCACGACAAACCCGAGTTAGTGTATTCCCCGCTCAGCCCTGCAGAGCCAGAGGAGTGTTTCATCCTTCCCCACGCGTTGCCACAGCGGCTCGGCACCGCCGCAGCCCCGCCTGAGTGACCCGACAGGGGCAGGGGCGCCTGCCCGTCTTGTCTTGGAGCCTTTCTAGGGCAGACACGCAGGGGGAGTGGAGATTTCCACCGGAGACAGCGCTGTCCGCGGGCTTCACCGGGGCCCGGGCCCGAGTGCTTCCCCTCTGTGCGGGGCTCCGCCGGGCGCACCGAGCTCCGGGGCTTGCCGCCCGGTCACCGGGGCCGCTCCCGCCGCCCCTCGGGCCCTGACCGGGGCCATCAGGGCGCGCAGGTAGCTCCGCACGAACACCGGGAGGAGCTGGCGGGGGTTCCCAAAGGCGAGGAGCCCTGCCGGGACAGCGGGCTGCCCGTGCGCTCGGCGCGCTCCTGATCCGGCTGCCCGGGCCTCTCGTGCTCGGCCCGCCGGGCTCCCCGAGAGCGGCTGGCGGGTTCCCCGGCGCTCGGCCCGCTCTTGCGGCGAGACCTGTGCCTCGATCCCGAAGCCGCGCTGCTGCCCGCAGCCCCGGCCCCTCCCGCCCGCGGCGCGGAGGGTGTCCGCAGGTGGGTGCCGGCTCCCCCGCCGCGCCGGGCCCCTCACCAGCAGATGGTGCTGCGGCCGCCCCATCCCCGGGGCTGCGGGGCCCCGACGGACCGCACCTGGCCCGGCTCAGCCCTCCCGCCCCTCAGGCCCCCGTCTCCGGGCCGGCAGGGCACCGGGGCCCTGCATCTCGCACGGCCTGGGCGACGCGGGAACTGGGGCGGGCCACGGCGGCCGAGGGCCCGGGTCCGGGCGCGTTACGTGTCCCGGAGGTCTCAGACTGTGGGAGTTCTGGAAGCGGCTGCTGACGGAGAGGATGTCCGATTCGAATGGACATTCCTTGAGGCTCCCGGGATTGTCGGCAGCCGCCACCGATCCCCGGCCAGACCCTGCGCCCAGAGCTGACAATCGCAACCGCGTGCACTTCCGCAGGGCGCCGAGCCCGGTTCGTCCTCCCCGGTCCGTCCGGGAGGCAGCGACGGAGCGCTCGCCCCGGTACGGGGGTCCTCGGTGCCGTCAAACAGTGCTGTCCGTTCCGTCCCCGATGCGGACGTTTCCACGCCAGGCACTGCTGCTGCCGCCCCTCTTCTTTCCCTACCGCTGGTCGGACACCGATGGGCCCGGAGGCAGGTGGGAAAGGGCGACCGGCGGCCCGATTCTCCGTGCCCCGGTTCCCTGCCGTGCCCGACCAGTGGCCTTCGTGCGAGGAGCGGCCGAACCCCAGCTCCGGGCAGGGCGCACCGAGCCTGCCGCGCAGGGGCTCCGGGCTGCCGGCGGCCCCCAGCCCCGCTGCGCCCGTCGGGTCCCGCGGAGCCTCCAGCGCTCGGTCCCGAGGGCCTCGCCCAGCACCGCGGAGCCCCGTGCGGTTTGGAGCTAACTCTTCCCCCAGGTAATGTTTGGGGCTTTTTCGGGGTGATTATCCCCCCTTTCCCCAACCAAAGCCGGCCTCGCTGTCTTACCGTCTCTGTCGTTCCTGCAGCCGGCGTCCATCTCGGGCCGTGCTGGCCGGCCCCGCGCTCCGGTCCCCGTCCCGCGCTCCCCGGTGTCTCGGTGTCCTGACTCCGGCTCGGTTTGGCGCGGTGCGGGAGCCGAAAACGTCCGCCGGAGCCGGCGCAAAGCGAAAGCTCGGTGCTGGCGGGCCCCGAGCCGAGGGGGTTAAACCAGGAGCCTCCCCTTACCTTCAAAAAGTTAAAAATGTCTGGAGCCTGCATCTCTTAAAGGGGCGGTGCTGGCTGCAAGGAGTCTTGGCACCGGCTGCTAGAAAGGCTGGTCAGGGGCGTGAGTTCCCCTCCACCAACACCAAAACATTGCAAAAAAAGGCAGAGCGCCCCACACTTTAGATAAGGACAATTAGCCACCAGCGAGCCCCTGCAGACAGCGAGTTAATTAGGGGTTTCCTGCTCTCCGGCATGCCCTGTCCCAGCTCCTGCCCCCCAGGGCTCTTAGCCCTGATGGCACCCGGGCTGGCCCTCATGGCCACCTTCTCTCTGCCCTCCCAGGCTGGGGACAGGAGAGCGCTGCCGGTGGAGAAACCTCCAGGTGTGAAGGGAAGAACTCTCATTCTCCTTGATGTCAACACCAAGAGCCCTGTCAGGATAATCAGTGAGAATTTCCTCTCCCTGCAGCTGGACCCCTCCATCATTCATGATGGCTGGCTCGATTTCTTAAGGTAAGGCAGGAGCCCCCCGGCGCCCTCCCCACGCCGCCCGCGGGGCGCCCCGGCGGCCCCGCCGCTCAGCCCTGCCGGGCTCCGCGCTGCTGGCGGCGCTTGTTGTGACGGAGGGAGCGAGGCCATGGTTTCCATTAAGATGCACATGTTTGCAATGGAGAAAGCATTTCGGAGACTTATCAGTTATGACTGCAAAAATGTCGTGCTCCCCTCGCTCCAGCAACCGCTCCTCTGCAAAAAGCACAACACGGGGCCGAGGCAGCACAGGGGGGAAAAAAAAAAATCAAAATCAAACAAAAAACAGCAGCAGGAACGGGGCCGCCTGCCGAGCCGAGCCGAGCCTTCCCCGGGTCCCGACGGGCAGAGAGCGGGTGTCGGCCAGGTCTTCTGAGCCCTCCGCTCCCCGGACTCCCAGCCCTGCGCGGGGGGCAGAGCCGGGCTGCAGCTGCGCTGGGTTCCACCGGCGGTGCGGAGCGGCCGCGGCCTGGAGGCGCTGGGACGGCCAGAAAGCCTTCTCCCTGCTGGGTAAGTCGGGGAGGGAGAGCGGGTCTCCTCCGCACGCCCGCTCCGAGGGTCCTTTCGGCATCCGGGGAAGGAGCGGGGCGAGGATGCGGGAAGGCGTGAGAGAAGCGGAGCTGGGACGGCTCCCGCTTTTCTCCCCTCCCCGGCGGCTCGGCCCGCGGCACGATCCCGCGTAGCGCTGAGCGCCTCTGCCTCCTGGACGCCGCTGCACTTGTCCGGAGGGCGCCGGCAGGATGGGGGGGAGCCGGGCCCGCCGGCCTCCGGACCACCACGGGCGGGCGGGGCGGCTCCCGCCGCAGGGCCGCGCCGCTCGGCCCGCGCAGAGCCCCGCGGCCGGTGGTACCGCGTCGCACCGCCCCGGGCGGGGCAACGGGGCCCGCCAGGGCAACGGCGAGTCCTTGAGCCCCGCGGTCCCCGGTCGCTGGCGGCAGTGGGGAAGCGAGGGCCCGGCCCGCGGCTTCCTCAGCCCTCTCTCCTCTCTCCCCAGCTCCCGGCGGCTGGTGACCCTGGCGCGGGGCCTGGCCCCCGCCTTCCTGCGCTTCGCGGGCAAGAGGACGGACTTTCTGCAGTTCCACAACGTGAAGAACCCGGCCAAGAGCCGCGGCGGGCCCGGCCCCGACTACTACCTCAAGAACTACGAGGACGGTGAGCCCCGGGGCCGGCGCGGGGGGCGGGCGCTGCAGCGGGGGCTGCGGGAGCCGGGCGGTCCCGCTCCGCCTGCCCCGCTCTCCCCGCGCCCGGCGGGGCCGTGTCGCGCCCGGGCACGCTGCCGCCGGGCACCGGGCAGGGGACGATTCCCGCAGCCTTTCTTTCCCGGGAGAGGGGAGCCGAGGAGCTCGGCGGACCTCGCTCCCCCCATTGCCGGTGGATTCGGCGGGTGTCGGCCCCCGGGAACAAAAGACCAGCATTGGGGAGCGGAACTTTTCGTATTCCCCCGCCCCGCTGCGTCCTCCGTCACCCTTTGCCCCCGAGCCCCGGGCGGGCAGCGCCGGCCGCGGAGGAGACTTTGCCGCGGCTCCAGGCGGGGCCGGGCATCGGAGCCCCGGGCTGCCTGTGCACGCCCCGTCCCGCGCTGCTCCCGCGGCTCTCGGGAGCCTTTCCCCACGGACCTCGCCGCTGTGCGCGGTGCTGTGCCCGCCGCAGCCCCTTGGGCTCCCCGCTGCCCCTCCGGGCTTGGCGGCGGTCGGTCCCCGCGTGCCGGTGCCCGGTCGGGGCTGCTCCCCCTCCGAGCCGCTCGGCCATCCGAGCTCTTTCCAAAGTCACCGCCCGGCCCCTGCCTTTCCGCTGCTCCCCTCTTCGCCGTCTGCCCTTCTCCCCATCGGACCTCAGTACACAAAAGGCTTTCACCTTTCGCGGCCCGTAATTCACACAAAGGAACTTTGTAGAAAAGTTAGGGCCGTATCTCCATCCTAAGGCATCTCTTTTAAAAAGCAGAATGCCATGTCCACATGCAGGAATTTATTGATTTTTCTTTCTTGCTTAGTTTGTTTCTTTTTTTAAAGAAACAATTTTTTTTTTCTTTCCTTGCTCAAGGACTTAAAAAATTAGCATAAGATTTTTTCCGTAAGTAATTTTGAAGGCCAATTAATGCCAGACAGATCCCACTGGGCAGGTCTGTGGAATAGAGGAAATTTTGCAGAGATCTAGTCAGCAGCAGTCCTGAATGGAAAAAGCAGATGCATTTGCCAGTTTTCTGATGGCTCTCACTCCTGCTGTTTCCCTACATAACATCTGAGCTCTCTGAGATGAATGTCCTTCTATTCCCACACTCAGGCAGGTGGGTAAGTTTTTGTGCTCCATCTTTCACTTGGTCTCCTAGCTGGGGCAATCCCGATGTTATTCCTTGTTTTTCTTCTTGTAACAAATCTCAATCAAAAGGTTTGTTGTAGGCTTTGCCTGTTGAGATGCACTCCAGGAAAAAATGCTGACCAAACTTGCCACAGACACCTTGTACAGTAGAAATTAAGTGTCGTGCATAAAATTGTGGATGGGACTCATACAAAACATTTGTAAGAATAAATTTTCCCACCTTCCATATTTCAACAACTTGCAGGAGAGAACTTGCACTTACTTATTAAATGTCTTCACAACAGCTTTCATGTTAAGGAAGGACTGAAATATTTTGGCTTTTTTTTTCAGTTTTCCTCATGGCAATAAAATTGAAATGTAGCAGCCTTCAAAATGAAGCTTTTCATAGAAGTTGTAACCACAGGTCTTAACTTTTCATCACTTAAATATGGAACAGGACCATTGTGAATGTGGGTGAAGGAAAGGGAAGACACATGTGGTGTGTATCAAGCTTTGGTGTAAATCAGAAAGGTGTGGTAAAAGGGATTTCCTGCCTGGAAGCAAAGCTCTCGTATTTGTTCGTAAGATCTGTGTGCAAACTCCAGGGTCAGGGAGTTTCACCCTCTTTGGATAAGGGCTAGGGTTGCTAGTAGCTCACTTCCTTTTGTGCTGAGGCTGCACTAAGTGCTTCACTAGAGGGATCCAGCTCTCCAAATAAAAATCCTGATGCCACCACAGCACTTTGCCCTGTTGTACAGGGTGTGAGCAGCCAACTTCTCCATTTGGAGCACTGGTC
The DNA here is from genome assembly GCA_013401135.1 of Cettia cetti. NCBI lineage: Eukaryota > Metazoa > Chordata > Aves > Passeriformes > Sylviidae > Cettia > Cettia cetti. The sequence continues at coordinate 23,220 of VZUI01010269.1, read as the reverse complement.
CCATTTTTGTTCCCTCGTCTGTGGCTCACCCAGGACCTGCTTGGGATCAGGACAGGCAGTTTGCTCTTGCTGATGAGGACTTAGAGCCTCAACAGACAGCACAGAAAACCGATGGCAATCAGCACCTGAGCATGGGGGAAGCCAACAAGCATCCTGCTAGGTACCATTCCTTCTTGCCAAGATGTCTGGGGTGGTTGGGGTTGTTTTCCATGTTCATGGGCTTTTGTATGTCCAGTACCTGTTTTCTGAAATTTCTTATAATGGCATGGGAGTGGGGAAAATGTTGGGGGGCTTGATTAGTTAAAAAAGTCAGAAAACATTTAACAGAGAAATCAGTAAATTTAAAAGTCTTATGCAGCACCCTAGTGATTTTTAGTGACGTGACAAGTGATTTTTTTGTTGTTTTCTGCTTTGAGTGTTTGTGTTTTTGCCTCTTCTGCCTGTGGGTGCACACAGACTGCAGGCCTATGCCCACAGAGTCTGGGCTCTCTCTGCAGCCCCCAGGGCTGTTCCCCTGCCTTGTGTTCCCCTGTGGCCTGTGCACAGAGGGGGAGGGAAGGGCACTGCTTATGTTCCTCTAAGCTGCAGCAGCTCACAGAGTGCAGGACTGAGAGGTGAAGGGCACGTGTGCAGATTGCTCAGAGAGCTGCAGTTACAAGTGAGTGACTGTGAGTGGTGTTCACAGCACAGCAGCTGGCCCCACTGTGAGCTCATGGGCCACACTGCTGTGGCCCTCTCAGGCATTCAGATGGGAGCCTGCAACAGCAACAGGACTGCTTTGCATCATCCTTCAGGGATCCTGTGACAGTGCTTGCAAGAGCTGGAATGAATCTCTGTACAGGGATCTTCATCCTGTAAACCCCCTCTGCTACCCTGGTGCTCTTCAGACCAGGTATTCCTCACCGTTCCCTTTGATGTTTTTTTCTATCCCTATGGTGATCTGTCTTCCTGACTATCAGATCTCCTCAGAGATTCACCTTACTCTTTCCCTGCACTTGAAATTGTGTTTGATTCCCTTTTAAATGGTCCCAGTTATGCACACTTCCACCTTCTGAAAATTGCTTTTACCTAGGCCTGCCTTTGGATTTACTAATTTTTTTCCCACTTCTTTCTTTCATAGAGTGTGGATTCTCCCTGAGGGTAGTAGTAGTTGCTTTTGACTTGTATTTAAAATGTACCTAGTTTTCCTGAAATAAGGTGTCTCCTTTAGGTTTCAGGGTAACTCATTGCTTGTTCACATTTTTCCTGAAAACACAGACCTGGAAGTATCGTGTGTTAAAAGGGGTGTATTATATCTTTCCTTTTTATGTGTGAACAGCCTCACCCCAGTCTAAACTAATCATGTTTGGACAGCAAAGGTAACAAAGTGCTGCATGCTCTATGATTACTGCCTGTGATGCCCATGAAGAGGGTGCATGTGGCAATTTGTTTCAGCACTGCATATAAAACTGGCACACCAATTTCATCACTTGCTGGCAGATTTGTCAGTACCTGACAGGACAGCTCGTGAAAGTGGATGCCTGTGACAGATGGTCTTGGACAGCCATAGGGTGTGCAGTCCATGTTGATGGCTGTTGGTACCTCCTGGACTTTGCTAAATATTAGGTTATCTAAAGTGTGTCTCACACCCAGTGGCTTTCATCCCCTGCAGCCCCTACTTCGGATGGTCAGTCCTGGAGTCCACCCTGTTTGGATAAGGAATTGGTCAGCCTGAGGTTTTTTAGAAACAGAAACCCAGTTTAGTGTATGCCAGGCTCTGTGGTACCAGGAGGTGGGGCTGTGCCGGAGACTTTTTGACATTTTATGATCAAGAGGTGTAACATTTTTAGCCTGAGAGACTTTTCCCTCCCTTAAATGGTGTTTCTCTGTATGTGCCTGCTGAGTTCATTTTTCTTTCCCAGCTGTGCTCAGCGTTGTGTTTTGTTATCTGGAGATGTGTTTCTCTGCTGCACAGGCACATGTCTGATTCCAGAGCAGGTACCAAGATGTAAGGTGTCATGCTCAGTCTATGTAGTAGGCCTGCTTCTCCTTCTGCTGTTGAGTTTCCTAACAAGCAATCTGTTCAGCCTGTCCTTCCAACTGCCTCACATGTGCCAAGGACCAGCTGGGTCAGAGGGATGGGACAAGAAACACTGCTCTCCAGGAAAACAGGCTTGAGCAGCTCCTCTTTGGAGCAAAGGCATGGGTTGTTGTCAGTACAAAACCTCTTCTAAGTTGAGCTTGCTAAAACCTGACTTGCATGCTGTCCTGGAGCCTGGTGTTGCAGTGTTACGTGTGTGTGGAGCCCTGGCCCTGTTTCAGCAAGAGATGCTGCAGGCACTGTCTCAGCCTGAACCCAGAGCACATTTTGGAAGCTCCTTGCTGGTGCTCCAGTATGAGTTTGGTGGGCTAATGTGGAACCTCCTCATCTGCAGGGTGATCCTCAACTGCCTCTCACCTCAAAGGCACTGAGCCAGCTTTGGACAGCCTGTGGTGGCACAGACATTGCTGCAGCTTCCCTCTGTGCAAATGTGCTGTGAAGGAAGGCTCCAGCAGAAAAAGAGGAGTTACTAATAGCTGGAGTTCTCAAAGATGTGTTGGCCCAAGTGCCCAACTTCTCACTCCTATACCCCAACCTTTTGTAGACTTTTGTAGCCTTTTTATGGCTGAGAAGAGACCAAAGGACACTTTGTGTGGCCCTGGGTGGGCCATGGGAGGGAGAGGGGAAGTGGACTACGATTGCATGCTGTAGGTAGTGCATCAAAGAAGTTTCTGAGCTGAAGTGTGTATGGACAACACATTTCAAAAATACTCTTTTAATTGCTGATAAGTTGCTTTCTTCTATTTTATCTCCCCTTTTTTGGTGGTTTTTTTTTTGTTTTGTTTTGTTTTTTTGTTTGTTTGGTTGGTTTTGGTTGTTTTTTTTTTTTAAGGGGATACCAGGCATCTGGAAAATTACAACAAAATTGCAAAGATTACAACAAAAAATTACAACAAAAAATTTACAAAGGCATGTTTCTTAACCCTTCCAAACGAGTCAGGGGATTTTGTAGTATAGTGTGGGAAACTTCACATCATGCTGCGTAATACTTCTTACAGTTTTTACAGGCATAGGTTTTCTTTGTATTCTTTCAGTGTTGGATCCATTCTTTCAGGCATCTTCAGGTACCCAACACTGCATCTAAGCCTCAAAATTTGTCTGGCAGTGGGAACATATTTTCACCCTTGCTCAGTCCATACTGCACAAGTGTCTTCTGCAATGCCATGCTGTTAGAACATGTGCCAGGGTATTGAGTGGAAAGGAAGATAATAAACTGTTAAATGACCTGAGGATTCGTTTATGTGGTTACACAGGGGCTGGAGCTGACCCCAGCTAGGGCTGCTGTTCCCAATCTTCTGCCCCTTCTGGCATATTCCTGCCCTCTTCCATGCCTGGAACATGAGTTTGCATGGTGAGTCTGTTCAGGGATCTCAGCTGACCAAAACTTGATGGTGGAGGTGTGATTGCACTTCAGCTTTTTCAGCTGCCAAATTGATGAATGCCTTGTGACCAGGCAGGGGTGTAGAGGACAGTGCTGTAAAGGAAAACCTGCATTGAAGGGACTGCAGCAGTCTCAGTCTTGGTCAGATTAAATCCTTCAAATCTATGTCCTGAAGGCAGGAAATCTCATGTCGTGTTTCCCTGCCATCAAAAGGGTTGGTTCCCATGCTTTCTTTATGATGTGTGCACTGTTTTTCTGCCACTTCTCTTGTGCTGGCTCTGGCACATTCCTGATCCTCTGCTAAGCCAGCAGAAAATTATTTCAAGTTAAAATTAAAAAAAAAAAAAAAAAATAATAAAAAAAAAAAAAAAAAAAAAGCAAGAACTTTACTGTGGGTTTAGCAAGCGGGATTACGAAGATGATCATGGGGTATGAGGGTACCTGAGCCAGAGAAAAGGAACGTTGTTGCCATGTGTCTGAGAGTGTCTCTGTCTCTGCCAGCTCATAAAACTGCAGTAGATGTTTCTAAATGGAGAACCATCCTGTTGTCCTGGTAAAAACAAACAAACAAATTTTCCTTTATTCAAGGAATCATCTTCTGTTTCTGGTCACCCAGGGCCCCTTTTCTGTCTGCTTTGTGTCCCTTGACAGCTTGGGCATCTGTCCTTTCAGAGCTTGAAGAGGTAATAGTCGTGTTTTTCACCCTCCAAGTGTTTCAAGCACAGCCCCTTAGGGAGGGCTGTAGCATTTCAGGCATAGCAAGAACTCAGTCCCCAAGATGGGAAGATCCTCTGATGTCCTTTGGACTTGTGGGATTTGCCGGACCTGGGGCTGCTCTGTGCCTCAGCATGAGCTCTGGGGCAGCCTCCTGCTCCCTAGTTCCCAGGCACCTCGACGGCAGGGAAGGACCTACAACCTGTTCTGCCTCTATAAGGAGTCCCAGGGATTAGTTGTTTCCTTAAAAATTAAAAAAAAAAAAAAATAGGTTGTAGAAATCACATTACACAAGATAAAGGAGGCACAGCCTGAGCAGGAGATACTTCCAAAAATTGCCTGTTCATCTCCACTTTTTCTTTTTAAATTAAAAACTGTTCTGCTATAATCGTGCATGAAAAGTGCTTTAATAACTTCAGGAAATGGTGCAAACAAGCAATTAACTTCTGATTTGTTAGCTATTTGCTTGTGTATTGGTGAGATACAAAGATTTCTATGGTTACATATTTAATTGTTTATTATAAACATCCTAAATTCTATTTTAAAATTACATATTTTTGTTAGTTTCACAGTTCTTTACATGATACATCTACTTTGTACTAATTAAAAGTGATTCATGCAAAATTATATGCACAGGGAAATACATGATTTTTTGTACACAACTATCCATTCTAAATTAGCAGTTTGCATTCAGGGAAAATGTTCTGAATTTATTATGGATTGCTCTCTGAATACGTTTTGGTAAGTAAAAAGTGAATCTAATATTAGGCATATTAGAAAATAATTGGAAACACTCACTGAGAGCATTCTTTTGCTATAAGTAAACTAGGTGCTGACATACTAATCAGTGTAAAGAATATATATGTGAGGAGTAGGGTGATGGAAGTGATCAAAGTCATAGCTTTCAGTCATACAGTTTTTCATCTTGGAAAAAATGACAGAGATTATGACAAATGCTATGAGCTCGGTGTCACACAGAGAAGACAATTTGGGAATGATTATTTTCTTGTTTTCATGACAAAAAAATAGGGAGCATCCAGTAGAATTATTACATGTAAAATGAAGAAATATTACTTTTTTTTATATAGTGGGAAATAACTTGTGGAACTCATTGTCAGGGATTTTTTACCAGTTAAAAATAAAGGAATGATACTAATGTGTCAAAAATTTGCCCATTTAAGACAGACACCATGCAGATCCAGCTTGTGTCTTGAGAAATCTTCTGTCTTTCTAAATAAAAAGTTATGTTCCCAGTTTCACAATCCCTGGGCATTTTATAATAATTCCAGCAGACAAAAATATTTTTTAAAGACTTTTTAATTTGTTGATTTAAAAAGTAGGTATTTTACAAGTTTAGCAATGTGAAAATCACAAGCTTTTTGCCTGGTCACTCATTAAGCATCTATTTAATTTTGGTATTAACATAATTTCCTAATATTCCATTTTTTAGAAAAAGTGTTCATCTTTTGTTAGAATAAAATCGAGGGGTTTTTTTTCCCTTTTGAATTCACTTTTCAAGACTGGAAATCTGAAGAAAATAGTCCCCTGAGGAGGATGGCAAAGCTCAGCTTGTTCTGGTGCCATGGCAGTGGTGACTCTTGCTTTTGCTGGAGCAGTGATCGCTGTGAGCAGTGCTCACTTTCACACACACAGGCACGGAAAGATGAGTTACTTCTCCTCTTTACCCTTCTGTCACTCCCTCTGACAATAACAACATCCCTCTGCCCTGTCCACATAAACCTGGGGCTGTGCCTTCCTCCTCCCATCTCCCGGTGATGGGCTGCAGCAGTCTGTGTCTGCTTCATGACTCCAGCCACTCCTGGAATGGAATTGCCAGTGGGCAGATGGTGGCATGAGCCATGGGATGGTCACTAGCACACGGACCGCACTGACACTGTGCAAGTTCTCTGCTAGAGAAGCTCATGCTGTGCAAGGAAAACCCATCCCTGGCTGGGAGCTGTCTCTGCATCCTTGAGGTCTCACAGTTTGGGACTTCTCTGCCCTGCGGGAAATGGTTACTGAGACTCTTTGGTACAGGTGACTCACAGAAAGAGACTGGTAGAGCTCAGCTAGTCCTGGGATGCCCGGGAAAGAGCATCGCTGCCATTGTGCCACTCCTGAAGGGTGTTTTCTATCTTGTTCTTCAACATTTTCTTGGTAGTTTCGGTGACCCCCGCGGGCGGCGTGCGCGGAATCACAGGCGCTATCCCGAGGCGGGACAGGGCTGTGTGCGGGCGGGCACTGGGGGACAGAGCAGCCTGCTCAGAGCAGCGTGCTCCGGCCCGGCCCCGCGGCCTGGCGAGGGGAAACCGCTGCGTGATGGCGGCTCCTCGGCCGCGGCCTCCCGGCGGGACGTGCCCGGCGCGGGGCCCGAGGCCGTGCCAGGCGGGCGCTGCCGCCGCCGGTGGGTGGCGCTGCCGCCCGCGCGGCCGCCGCGTCCCCGCCCCTCCGCCATGGCCGATGTGGAGGACGGGGACGAACCCGGCGCCCCCCACTCGCTGCCGGGCTCCGCGGGCTCCAAGGCGGGCGCCTCCGACAAGATGTTCTCGCTGAAGAAGTGGAACGCGGTGGCCATGTGGAGCTGGGACGTGGAGTGCGACACCTGCGCCATTTGCCGGGTGCAGGTCATGGGTAAGCGCCGGCCGGGCCGCCATGGCCGCGGGGCGGGGGGCCTGGGCCGGGCCTGGGGCCGTGCCCGCCGCCCTGGGCACGGCGGGCGCAGGGCAGAGACGCGGTTTCCGGCTGAAGCGGGGGCTGATCCCTCCCGCCTCCGCTTCCTCCTCCGCGCCTTCCCGGAGGAGGAGGAGAAGGAGGAGGGCCCCGCGGGGGCCGGGCCGCCGCGCTCCAGGGGCCACACGCGGCCCGGTCGGCAGCGAGTGCCCCCTGCCCGGCCGGGCCGGGCTCCCTGCGCCGCCCCCGCCGCACGCAGGGCCTGGGCCCCGCCGGGCTGCTCGGGAGCCGTCCCCGTCCCGTGCAGTGCCGCCTTCGTCGTGAGGGCTGGTGCTCGTCTGCGGGCGTATCCCGCAAGCACTGGTTTACAGCCGGGCTGGACCGAGTGCTGCGTGCGTGGGGATGCTGCCTGTGGGGTTGGTTTTGTTAAGGGTTTTTTGTTCGGATTCTTTTTTTACGAAGCAGTTAGAGATGTACATATAAATTCATTTTTCAAATCTCTTAAACCAGGGTGTCTGACGTTACTTCACAAGCGTGATTACTGGTGCACTTTAACACACGTAAATGTACTAAGAAATATATTAAATAAGGGGTTAATTTACTTGGGTTTGAAATCCAGAGACTGTTGAAAGCACCTTCATTGTTGACGCGTATTACTGTTTTCTGACATCTTTGTCAAATATATTTATCTTGGTTCTTCAAAACGGTTTAAATTCTTCCTTTACTGTGTGTGTATATCCAGTTTTTACCATTGGGCTGAGTCATCCCAGATATAACTGTCCTCCCACTTGGATGTGCAACGCTTTGGCAGGACAAATGACCCAAGATTCTCTCCAGAGCACCTTTTGTAGGGCAGGAACCATGATTCTGAAAATGAAGTCAGAATTTGGTTTAACAGAAATGAGACAAAATATGCAATTCTGTCATTTCTCGCAAATGTTTTTGCTCGGAGCCTTCTGTGAAACGGAGGAGGAGAAAGGGTGTACTAGAGGGAAAAATTGCAGCTCAGACTGAAGTGGTGGGAGAGTGATCTTTTGCATAAGCATGTTTTGAAGATTATTTGCTTTTTTATGGTAAACAGAGACCGCTCTGGAAATACAAAATCGGCTTCATTTGCCATGTAAACCATAATTTTAAAAATGCATTTATCTCCATTATAGCTAGCCTGTTACAGGAAACTATAAAAAAAAAGTCTTAACAAAATCTTACCTAGAGCTATTATAAAAGTTAATAAAAAAAAAGTCGTATTTTTTCATAGCTAGACCAAGGGAGTACTTTTAATGTGAAACTAGGAAAAAAAATCTGAAAAAATCTGGTAACCGTTTTTTGGGAACAAACCACATTGTGAGAATGTGAAACTTGATCATTACTGACTTCAGTTAGGCAATTTTGCCTTGACCCTGCCAGAGCGGGTCTGGCTCCTGTAGAGCCACTGCGTCTGCAGTAACCTTAGGTGGGAGGCAGTGCCAGACTGAGACTGGCACTTGTTGAAAGTTTGTTTGACTTTTGCAGGGAAGGTGTTAGCTGGCTCCGTTTTCTACTGGTTTAACTCCTTGAACCAATGTCTTAGATGCACAAGGGAAAGAGGCAGAAATGCAGGTGTTAGCTGGAAAGTGCAGGATTGTGGCTGGACTGGCTCTGCTGTCCTTAGCCATTCAGACTGACCCCCTTGGGGTTATGGTGTAGGAATGGGGACAGGTGACTTTGGTGTGGTGGCAGCGATTTCTGTCCTTGGCTCTCTGTGCTGCTTCTCTCTGAAACTGCAACTCTAGGGCTCGATAAGACAGCTGATTTATTGTGACTTTCTGCTGTGACCCCAGATCAGTGGGCTCCCACACGCCATGATGCAAGTTGAAGCACCTCGACTGAATCTTCCAAGCACCTTGTCTCTTAACTGCTGTTGAAATATAAATTATAGGAACAGACAACAGAAAAGGTTTGCTTTTGTCTCGGTGAGGAAGGGGCAGCTGTTTTAGACTTGTCTCCTTTTTGTTCTCTCTTACCTGAGAAATGGAGGAATGTCTGGGCAGATCAGTCAAAAATAAAAATACTGGCCCTCTCTGGCAGAGACAGCAAAAATACTCAAATCTAAATTCCTGTAGCACATTGGTTTTGTCTTCTGGGAGAATATGGTCCAATTAGTGACATGTAAGCCAGATCCAACCTGCAGGACACTTGTTGAAACTAGTCCCTTTTCTTTGGAGGAGATAAAGATGTGTTTGCTCACATAATGGTTGAGCGCTTTGTGTTGTGCATGATTCGTGCACGTGTGTCTGTGGCAGCCCATGTTGGGGCAAAGGAGAAGCAAAGGTGTTTTTCCACTGTATTGTGTGGCACAGTGGGAAGCCTGGAAGTTGTCACTCTTGTGTCTTGCGTCCTGGACCTGCCATCCAGTCCTAAAGCCACAGACTGGAGTGCATAAAGATGATAAATATTTTTAATTAGATATTGTTTTGTATTTATTAACATATATTTTCAAATGTACTACTATATTTGTATTTGTGTGACTCCTGTGAAAATGAGATGCAGGCACTGGTCAAGGGAAGCTACTATAAAAAGTAATAGGTGGTGGGAGTTGGGGTGAGAGATGCACAGCCTAAAAAATTAAAATTGTGAATGACTTCCTTAAAAGGAAATGCTGACATCTGAAAAACAAAGTCCTGTAATTAGGGTTTGGCTTTGTGCTTGCTCTGGTCTTAATATGCCTGAGTGCCTTGGCACAAATCTGCGGGCTTTTAGATCTACAAAATGGAGAAGGCTTTTTTTCAGCAAAAGTTATGAAAATACCAAAGCAGTGGAAAATAAACAAAACATGCTGGAGAGTTCAGAGTCCTTCTGATCTCTTTGAGAAATATATTTCATTGTCATTTGCGTAGTTTTAGAATTTAAGGGGGGTATTTAATGTTAAAGGGCTGAACTAGACATCAAATCTTGGGAATTTTACCTCTGTAAATTTGTATTACAGTTTATATTTTCCTCTGACAAACCTATTCTTAAGATGGAATCCTGAGAATCAAATTGAGTTTGTTCTTGTTTACTTTTAGATGCCTGTCTTAGATGTCAAGCTGAAAACAAACAAGAAGATTGTGTTGGTATGTAGTGACTTCATTCGCTTGTTTTTCAATTGAAGCTTCTCTCAGTATGGTGCATTTTAAAGTTTGAAGGGAATACTGATTTTATTAATGCTCAAAAGTAAACTAGTGTTTTGTTCTACATTGTATCATCTTTTTACATTAGTAATACTTTATGCTTTATTTTTGAGCACTAAAAAAATCAGTTTTCATATCAACTGTGCTGTAAAACAAAACAGTTTCCAGTTTCCTGTCAACACATACACAACTAAGAGGTTTAGGTTTCTTTCACTGTGAGCATATTTGAGATCATAATGTACATTTTTGAAGTGGGTAGGAAAAAGCTACTTTTTTCTTCAGAGGTGCATGCCAGAAAACACAATGGTAGTACAAATAAAAATCCTCAGTTCTGAAATAAATGTGTGTCTGAGTTAGAAAGTGGTATTTTTCCCACTCGTAATTCAGAGGTAATGGAGGCAATGGCTAGGTTGTTCACTTTTCATTTTCAAAAGTGGAATCACTTCAGTTTAAGCTTCATCATACTTTTGGTGCCAATGTATGCAAAAGAAAGTCTTAATTCGCACTGTTAAAATTGAAAAGAGTGAAAACTATCTCAGAGAGTTTGCTTTAAACCTTTATGACAACTTTTAAACCAGTGGTAAACCTTTCCATGCTGTTGTGCTTTGTATCTCAAAAAAACCCACTGGGGGCTTTTGATGATTGTTTTAATGGGAATGGGATTTTCCTGTTCTAGCTATCTTAACTGGCTTGCTAAGTACCCTATTTAAAATAGACAGGAAAAAGTATAATTTACAGCACTCCTTTGATTGGTACCCTTGTGCTCCTGCAAAGAAAACGTGAGCTAATAACGAAAAAAAAGCAAAGTAACTGCATGTTAAAATATTATACAGGAGTAAATGGATAACAGATAACAATTTTTGTAGTGTTGGACAACTGTAGCCTGTGAATAACTCCTGGTGTAAAGTCCATTTTAAGACTGTATACTGTGTCACATGTTCCTCCTTGCTATCATACTTTTCGGTTCAAACAGTGCTTTCATATGGGCATTTGGTGATATGCCCATATTTGGCACTGGGGAAGATAAAGGGAAAAACTTTAATAGTTGCACTTATTTCCTGGGCAGAACTACTAAATGTGTTTATACAGTCACAAAACCCTGTCACTTTATACAAGAAGGTGAGAATATATGCATTTCTTTTTTTAATATTTGGAAGTAAAAGGCTTGGTGATGGAACTGACTATCATCAGGATGATTGTAATAATCCAATCTCAGTGGAGAAATCAGTGATGACCTGTTTTGTCTCTAAAGTTCCCAGTGGTTATAAATATTTGAGAGTGATAGTTTGAACATTGCTGTAAGTGTTGACTGAACAGCTGAGTGTGACTGGAACATGTTCTTTCTTCTCTTTCAGTGGTTTGGGGAGAATGCAATCATTCCTTCCACAATTGCTGCATGTCCTTGTGGGTGAAACAGAATAATCGCTGTCCCCTCTGCCAGCAGGACTGGGTAGTCCAGAGAATAGGCAAATAAAAACTGGAAGGGTTTCTCCCTGCTGCCCTTGTTGGAATGGTGTGTGTGTTATACCCTATGCTCATGCAGATGGAACATGTCTGTCAGGACATGACCCACTTGGTTTATCTGCTCCAAGACCAGAGTGGGTTTGGTGCAGGCCTCTGGCTGCACAAGGTGCAGTCCATGGTCAGGCTGACTGCAGGGCTTCCACAATTGAAACAGGAGACATCAGCAACTCTATCTGCTATGATTAAAGTGTTGTCTATATCAGAGCACAGAAACTTAGTGGTGCAGATTATACCCTAAACACTAAATGGGTTAAATTGAAAGGGTCACCTTACCTGGTCTGATACACTGCATAGTTTACTGTCAGGATAAAGAAAATGTTTCTTAAGTACTATTGTATGTAAAAACACAAATCAGTGTGTTTTTTAAGAAACTATTCTGGGTTTCAATCTAAAATGAACAGTGTGTAAAACATTTGCTATGTGCTTTTTCTATCACACTGTATTAAACGTCTCTAATTTAGGTTTTCTTTATGACTCGCTTTCTTGTAGCTCCAAGTCTGTTGCTGTGTTATATTCTATATGTGATTTCTACAACCATAACATTAAATTTAATCACGTTAATAATTTTTTAAATTTACATTTCTGTTAGTGATCATGGAGACATGTATTTTTAATCCAAAGATTTTTGGTACAAAGACATGTATTTGATATCAGTTAACCAGAGGTGTAGACAATCTTGCTGGTTACCTGATTAATATAGGAAGCAAAAAGAAGTGATAATTTTAATAACCCAAGGAAAGGAGGCGCTAATAAAATCCTGGGAAAAATAGTAAATTCTGATTTCATGAAAATTCAGTTAATAGAAATTTCTTTATTGTCTTTTTATCGGTCATAGTGTTTTGGAAGTATTTTTTCACTTTTGTGGAAATCCTGAATTCATCATCTTTGAGTTTTTTCTTACAACTGTTTAAGTGCTTGCCTCTAACTTTGTCTTTTCCCTAAATATCCAAATTACTATGAATCTGAACATATGCTGTGGGATTTTTAAAATATATGTAATGGAGAGGTAGAATTATTGCTTCAAATCTGTAACAAATTCAGGCTTAATAAAATGGTTAATCAGCATGGGTGAAACTGAAGCAATAACATATGCATTGTTTACTTCAAAATTATCTTCTTTAATGTTTAATGTGTTTCTCAGTAGATGTATTTCCATCTAATTCTAAGTACATCTAAAGAGGTTTATCTTCACTGTATAAAGTAGTTCTAATCTTTGTGTCATCAAGCATATTGCAGAGTTTACTGTGGTTTTGTTTAATATTGTAATCTTGTTTTTAAGATGTTTTGATTTTTAAAATGTAGCTTTTCTTTAATTACACACTGAGATAAAAAAATCCTGAGTCACTGTTACACTGTATCACATCAGTTGTTATTATGCCAGATGATGTCTGTCTTAAAACTGAAAACAAACGTAAAATATATTGACAGTAGTAATGAAGTGCCTATAGCATTTACATTGTTGTGGAGTATTTCTGTTTGTGTAAAGGTATTCCCAAAATTTTTGCAAAAAAAGAAATCTGAGTGGATGTGAAAATAAATTTTAGCTGTCACAGTCAAACTGTATCTTACTTACCACCTGTTTTCTCTGTCCACATTTGGTCCCAGGCTCCATCCTGTGACCTCTGGTAATGCCATCTAGTCCCATTACAGGACTTTCTTCATTTTTCTTTGCTTCATAGGTGAATGTGGAAAGTACCAAACCCAGCTTTCAGCTCATGTCAAGTGCATGGCAAAAGTAGCTGAGAATTACGGTTGTAGAAGAGTTTTTCCAAAGTGTCAGCTCAAAGGGGTGTTGACACAAATGAGGTATTAGGAAAGTTAATGTTGAAATCAAAGCAGCTGATGTTTTTGTGTATCTATTTGCATATTATAAATATCTTGTTGAGGTTCGTCTAGAACATAAGGTAATGAATTTTAAGTCCTGCATATTTTCTCTGTGATTTAGAGATTAGTTTAAGAACCAGTCTTTCTATGAGCTTTACACCAGAAAACTTCTCCAAATCATCCCCTGATATGCCTGATTAGCATGGTTGTTAGTACATCCCTGTGTTCAGTTCTATTTTGTTCACCTCTTGTACATGCAAAATAAATCATTTTGCTTCTGACCCAAACATACTGTTTTGTGAGCAGGTAACACTACCTTAAACAGCCATTATCAACTAAGAGATTAATGCTGATCTACTTTTCTCCAGTGTTTAATAAATGCTGAGCAGATTTGGATAAGTCAGCAAGCAAATCTCAGAAGTGAGTGGAGTAATGAGTATAATATGTTGAATGATCATATTGTTTGATTTTGCTTTTCATGAATTTATGTTATTTTAGAGAAAATTTATGTACCATAGAAGCTAGGAAAGATTCTAATTAATTGAGTGGAGTGGTCTTTGGACCTGTAAATCTGTCTGTCTTATGCAGGTGCCATAAACATTAGGTATTTTCTTGATTTGGTTAAGCATGAATGTAGCAATAGCTTGAGTTCAGCCTGAGGGCCCCAGCTACCAGCCATTTGTCCTGCTGCTCTTTGAGCTGTAGTGGATATTCTGGCCAAACATAAAAAAGACCCTACTGAATTTTAGGAAATTAGAAGCTTTATTTAAATTTTTAAAAGCTGAAATTAAAGCTTTATTTACCTCCTTTCATGCCTTTCTCTACTCAGGGTATTTTAGGAATGTGTTGCTGTAGGCCCCATTTTCAGGACAGCCACCAGCAGAATTCCCCATTTCTCCTGTTGGCTCTTTGCAGTGTTGCCCGTGCTGTTGGCTGCCCTGTTGAGCTCTTTATGTAACCTTCTGCCCTGTGCTTGCTCTCACCTGGCAGAACTGGCCAGGCTTTCAAGTCCCGGCCTTACAATTCCCCCTGTTCTCTTGCATACACAGCAGTTTGCAATGGATGGCCTTCTCCATCACTCCTAGAAAAACACCCCTCCAAGGGAATTTTGTAGAGTACAAGCAGGAGATTTATGTCAGATGGATACAATTTGTACAGATTAGCATGTAAAAACGAAATACTGCATGGTTGTAGAGTGGCAAAAAGCAGCCAAGAAGGGTTTAACACTTACTGTAGGGAGTCTGAAAGGTGCCTGTTATTACTCTTGATGTTTAGTTCTTGTGATTCAGCTCTTCAGCTTGCTCTAAGATTGTGAAAAAAGAAGAAAGAAATTTGACCTTGACCTCAAGAGTACAGCTTGACCCCAGTGTTACTTCTTTTCTTGTTCTCATAATACCTTCCTTATATTTAAGGAAAGTTTTAACAGCCAAATCACCTGACCCCACAGCAGATGGGGGCTTAGCCTAGTAAGTGCCACACATAATTTTTTATTCTTTTGAAGGGGGAAAAAAATGCCTCCTGGTAGGCAGCCAGCAAGTGAAGTCAGGTGGAATTTGCCTTCACTTGATTATAATCAGCTTTGTCCCTTTGTTGATGTCACCTCAGCTATATGCTGTTGCCACCTTCTCATCCAACCACTTTCTGTTATAAAGCTCAGCAGGGAAAATAAACTGAGGCCAAAACAACATATGGAAGTGTCTTGGCAAGATTTGGCTGTTCACTTGAAGTGTTTCTCTTTTTTCTGTGGGTAGAAGTCAGAGCTGTGTTATTTTGTATATAAGGCTCATTATTTTTAGACCAGCGGCAGTTCTTAGCCTCTGCATGTAATCTGCTCAGACAGAGCCATGCGAGGCAGCAGGTTTGCGTGAACTGTCTGTGGGGCTCAGTCACTGATCTTGGGTATAACTTGAGTTTTGGAGGTGTGGATGCTCAAAGCACTGAATTGTGTGGTAATTTAAAGCTCAACATCTCACATTCGTCTATGTCAAGGTCTTTTAGGCATGGCAGATTGGTGATAAAAGCTTTTCATAAAACCAGTTGTTAGTCTGCTGGTGTTCGATGTCGACTGGGGCCATCCACGCCTGTTCCTGCTGACTGGCTGAAGTGCCCCTGAGTTGGAGAGTGCATGTATTGCAGCCAGGAATCTCTGTGTGTTCCCAGCAGCCAGGGACAGTGCAGGTAGAGGGAATCTTGGTACATTTAAAGGTTATCAGGGCCCATTCTGAAAAACACCAGCTGAACCATGTGCGTTTGGTACTGCCGGTGGGAAGGTTTGCCATCCCTAGGATGTCATCCCTCAGCTATACATAGCAAACTCAAAGCTTCTTACAGAGAAACCTCTTACCAGTCACTTTCCACAAATGGTGCCTATACCTAAAGGTACTTAGTGAAAATCCTTGAGAGGTATTTAATGCAAAAGCAGTTAGTCTCTCTGGTGTTTTTCAGAAGCACTCACACACCACTAGCAGGGAGAAGTGCAGTGCAGCTACAGCACAGCTTCTGGGCCAGTTACCCATTTTGTCTGAACCAGGCTCTGCCACCCCAAGGGCTTGCCAAGATGTGTGACATGGGGGGGCTCGACAACCTGATTGCCAACACTGCCTACCTCCAGGCAAGGAAGAGTGGAGAAGGAGATACCAAGGAAATGCAAAAGAGGCGTAAGAGCCTCGCTCTGCCCAAGATTGAGGAGTGCAAAGAGCATAGAGGGTCTGTTGCTGGTGATTATGACAGCATCTGTGAACAGCAGCCCATTGGCAAGAAATTCTTCAGAGACTTCTTAGAGACAGTGCCAGAATATTTGGTAGCTAGGGACTTCCTGGATGAGGTGTCAAGCTGGGAGCTGGCAGAGGACAATGTGAAGAGCAGTACCATGGAGAATATTGTCACCAATTTTCTTAAGGAAGGCGCCAAAAACTATCTCTCTTTCATGAGCTCTGACTTGGTCAGCAAATGCAAAGAAGCTACTGCAAAAGACTATGAGAACATTGTACAGCTGGCCAAGGAGGAAACCAAAGTCTTCTTTAAAGACAAGCCCTTCCAGGACTTCCAGAACAGCCCCTTCTATGACAAATTCATCCAATGGAAAGTGTTTGAGAAGCAACCAGTAACCGATAAATACTTCTCTGAGTTCCGAGTGCTGGGCAAAGGTGGCTTTGGAGAGGTAAGAGCTTGCACTTTTAAGGATGTAAGTCATCTCTCCCTTTTTAAGATGAGCAGGTGGGTTTGCAAAGAGCAGTGGATTAAGCATTTTATGAAGATATGTAAAACATGCCCCTTCAGATTGCCCATTTTCCAGAAATCAGGCTGGGTTATTTATACTGTGATAGAGGCTCTTGTGAGTAAAAAGCTACTTTAATGTCTTTATATTCTGTATCTATGCCTGTAAAAAAGCAAACTTCTTTACAAAAAGTTGCATGAATGTTCATGTAGTTAACTATTAGTTTGCTCCTTGACATCCTATTAGTCTGTGCTATATCATACTCCCAGCTAATTCCTAGCTTCAGTTGAGGGAAAAGCACACATCAAGATTTACTCCCAAACTACAGTTTGGAGGTTTTTTGAGAGTCAAGGGAGTTTAACTGTACAGATGCAATCTGTATATGCTGCTTATTCGCATGATCACAAGATTTTTGTTCTTGTCCTTGTTCCTTTTATTTGCTCATACATGTCTACTAGTGACATCCTCAAGAACTTGCATCAGGGCCACCAGATACTACTGGTCCAGAACAGACCTGATTGTGCACTTGTTTTTTCCTTGTTTTCTGTGCTAATATACTCTTCATAGAAGTTAGCATCAGCAGCTACTAACAGGCATCAGTGATTCCCCACTTCCTGCCTGTTACTACCCTTGATGTTCCACTCTCTGTGTAAAATTCTTTCATTACCTTTCCATGTGCATCTTCTCTAGGTTTGTGCCATTCAGGTCAAAAATACTGGCAAGATGTATGCCTGCAAGAAACTGGATAAGAAAAGGTTGAAAAAGAAAAGTGGTGAGAAGATGGCACTGCTGGAGAAAGAGATCCTGGAGAAGGTCAACAGCCCTTTCATAGTCACGCTAGCTTACGCCTATGAGACCAAAACCCATCTGTGTCTTGTTATGAGCCTCATGAATGGAGGGGACCTGAAGTATCACATCTACAATGTGGGAGAAAGGGGTTTGGAAATGAAAAGGATCATCTATTACTCTGCTCAGATCACCTGTGGGATTCTGCATCTCCATTCCATCAAAATTTTGTACCGGGATATGAAACCAGAGAATGTCCTCCTGGATGATAATGGGAATTGCAGACTGTCTGATCTTGGATTGGCAGTGCAAGTCAAAGAGGGGAAAAGCATCACCCAGAGGGTAAGTTCAAATTCTTTGAACGTGGGCAGTAGGAAGTGAAGCCATTCCATTTCTAATGCCTTGTGAGTCCAAGACTTAATTCCCTGGAATTGATTCTTTGCTAAAGACCTAATGTAGTTATTTCATTCTGGGAGACATGTTGTAAGAAGATTTGGTTTATTAACTCTCTAGCTGCTGCATGTGGTAAAATAACTTCTTTTGCACAGAAACAATAGAATCTGCTTGACCTTCTCTTGAGGTAAGCTCTTGAACCAATGACTTTAGAGATGCAGATGCTTTGTGCCTTATGGAATACTGCATAGTCAGGGATTTAACCAATTGTTTAACGAGCAGCAGTCAAAGATATGACTCCTCTGTATTCCACATTTGCTCCTAGGAGAATACAATTTCTTACCCTTTACTCTTAAGTGATGCTACTGATTGTATTGCAAGTGTTCATGGTACTGCATAATAAATGATTTCCAACCTTCCTTCCCCCACAATTAATTTCTGAAAAAATTAGCAGACTTGACAGTTTGTAAATGTGCCTGTCTACATGTGTAGGAAGAAAAAGATGGATGACCAACTGGATTTTGTGTGAATTAGATTGTGCAGCATTTCAGCTGTGCCTGTGGTCATCCCAAACTACCCTGGATTTGTAATAATGTCAGGAGATTTACACAAGATATATGTATTCAGGTAACTGAATTATGGAAAAGACATATTTCTCTCAAGGTATCTGGAGCATAGAGATGTGTATAATGAGAGAATGTCTGAAATACACTAAGAATATGAAGATATGGAAGCAACATTACAAATTGGTCTATGTTAAACTCCCCAAGTTCACATTAGAAATTCAGTAGAAGAGAGGACCTGCTGATGGCCTTCTACATCATGCTTGAGTGCACACCTTTTGATGCTGTTAAATTCAGTAATTTTGAAGGATCTTTTCCTGGCAATTGAAGAAGTTTTTACTATGAGTAGTTTTAGTTCTTGCTGAAAGAAAATGTGGAAATTGCTGTATGTATAGATAGTAAATAATTTTAAAATTAAACCACACAGTGTTTTGGATACAAAAGTACAGCTTTTGTGGAAGCTCAGGCAGGCTTTTCAGTAGAGCTTATGTGAAATGAGAATGTTGTTTTGTTTGTAAAGATGGCATTTTCATCAGTGAATCTAAAGTTATAAACTTTACTGTGCTTTGCAAGTAAGGGAGGCATGCAGTTACTATGATCAGAACAAATAGTTTTGTCAAAGGGCAGTTTTTCTTACTTGTAAATACGTGGGGTTTAGCAGAAGGAAAGAAGCCTCAAAATCGAAGAGTGTATTTAGCAATACGTAAATACCACTTCTGTTGGTATTAGGGTAGAATCTCAAAGCAATTTTGGACAATGTGGTTGTTCCTCCTCACCTTCTATGGCAGCCATCAAATTGTTAGTGCCTTTTTTTTGTTTTTTTTTTTGTTTTTTTTTTTTTTTTTGTTTTTTTTTTGGAAGCTCTGTGCATCATTATATGGGTGCTTTTATTAGAGCAAAAACTGCAATGAATGCTGTACTACAAGACTGTTATGTGTTGTAAGGAATTTCAGTTAAAGGCAGTTTTATTCATGCATTACATTGAAATAGGAGATGGAAGAACAAGATTTTTTTTCATTTTTATGTATCATAGCTATAAATGAGTTAAATTATTAATTCCCGTAATTGTTTTGCATTTCAGTAAAATAGTCATATTTGAAAGCTTCTAAAAATGTTATTATTATTATTTATACTCATGTTGTACACAGGAAGACCAAAAAACACATTTACAAAACTTACATTAAGCTTCACCTTGTACTCCTGGTACAAAGGAAAATGGTGCTGTTAAATTAATTTTTGTCTACTAATCATAGTTACATTCTGACTTAAAATTATCTGAAAATGTACATCATAACATGCTGTACATGCCAACATGCATAACATGCCAAATTGTTATCACTTAACCAAAACTATACATATCACTTTTTTCACCCGAAGGAATGTATGGCTCCAAGAAGGTTTATCAAATGAAATTTAATCAATTGCACTGTTTTGCAGGGACAGTTTTATAAGGGCTTTTTTATAAGCTAAAGCAGAATATATATTCCTTCCAGGCCAAATCTGTATTGTACTGATATCTAAATGCCTAATATCATAAAGCTGTTTCTAAATTTTGGATGATGGTTTGAACTGGCAATTTAAGGCTTACAATTTTCAGTCACTAATTAAGGAATATTGCCGCTGATCTATAGTATACAATATATGGATTTATCTGTATATTAATTTCATTAAAGATTGCAAAAAATACACTATTTTGAGGAATTCTGAAAGTTTTGTGTCCTCTCATAGCTGTACAAGCCATTAAAGATTAAATTTGTTCTGTTTTCAAAGGAGAAAAAAAATTCCTGTCCTCTCATGTATGAATAAATGCACATCACCCATACGTCAGCTGGAGGATCCATTAATCCCTTTTGGAAATCTTATTAGGTGATTAGGTTATCACATGGCACAAGTAATAAGCTTGTTAATGAGTTCCTGTTTTAGACATTTTCCAAGTTTTCATTGAGGGTTTCTACAAAATTATAATGTAGATGTACTCTTCATCAGCCAAAGAAATGTTCTTTGTGGGTAGAAAGGTTTTTTGAATTTTAGATGGATGATTTTAACATGGTCTTAAAAAAAAATAAAGTGGGTTTATGCTTCAGAAAAAGCATTGTGCAACTGATGATTCAATACTTATGTAATTGAAGAAGTAGCCTTGGTATCCTTTAAGTACTGCCATTACATACACTCCTTTTGAAAGCACTTGTGTGCTCCATACCAATTGCTCATAACTATTAAAAATAAAAATACCTTTCAGAAGCAGTGCTCTTTACAAAGATCTTGAAAGAGTTGGATACCCAGCCTTAGATTTCTCCCTCTCTTTTCAATTGCTAAAGCAGCAAAGAGGAACATCCAGCTTTCTGAGTGAAAGTACTTTGAACTTATACTGTAGTTGTCAGTAATTGATACAATAAAAATCACAAAAATTAGAAAACTTTTATTTCACTAAGTGTGCTGATTTGCCTTTGTGAAGTGCCAGCTGGCTCTAGAATGGAGAAATCACAAAAAAAAATTAAAATACGCAAGTTTGAATATTAACAGTCTTGAAAATTAAAGTAGAAAACAGTTGAAAGCTACTTACAGTGTCATTTTCCTTCATTAAACATACATGGATTATATGGGATCTTCTCATGATAGCTACATGCACCTGTGAAATCTGCCAAGAAATATGTCTATGCACATTTACTCAGGCAGAGCTCATTCTGACATCGCTGGAAACAGAAACAAACTCTTACCCAGTGGTAATAAAACTATTCAGGACTTGAAATGTCATTATGACTTCCTGTAAATGTGTCTGTTGCATCTGATCTGATGTGTTGATCAGACTCTGCAGGAACTAGTTCGTATCTTGAAATTATGGCTTTTTAAATGTTATTTTCTCTGTCTTACATAATTGAAATAGACAACAAAGAGAACTGAGAGCCTTCAAAGATGGCTTTTACACAGGCAAAGTGTTTTGTCTGTGTACACACTATATGGATTCTAGCTCTAGGGGGGTTTTGCATATGACAGAAATGAGGAGTGTCTATCCCAAGTTAATTCCATTTTTCAGAAGTTACTGTGTATTTGCTGTTTATTTGGGGAAGAATTTTCTGCCCTTACTGGGTATGGCTCTTGTGAAAAGCAACTGTTGCATGTAAATTGTGTAGAAGAACTTTTGTGCAGATGCATGTGAGCCAGAGAGAGCTTAAATGTTGACATAATAACTGTGAAAAATAACATAAACATATTTTTGTAGTATTTATAAAAGTGCATTCATATCTTCAGAGGTTTCAGGCTTCTTCACAGTTTTCCTGTGCTATGTTTTATATATTTGAAGGACATCATAATATTTTTATAGGAAAAACATGTTTTGGTTAAAATCTTAGTCAAAATGTCCTTTTGCCCTCCTGTATGTTTGTTTATTATAAGATTCTATTTCTTAGGAAAACACAAGGAAATCTATTTAGATGTTCCTGAAACTTGCAGTTTAATTTCAAGGCAGCTGAAAAGCAGGAGGAGGGTTTAAACTTGTGAAATAAAAAATAACTCAGCAAGCTATTCTACAGTTGACCTTTGTTCATTGTCACATGGCATTATCACACATCTTATTGGATAAGATTCTGTAAAAATTTCTTCTTCCCTTGCACTTTGAAAAGTGACAGCTCTTCACTTGCTCAGAATTACAGGAACTTACTGCTGTTTTGCTTAGACATTTTGAAGTATGACATGTAAATTGATTATGTTTTTACTAGCAGAACTTTGTTCTTAAAATTTTTGATAAATGCAGTTGTTACGAGGTGCATCGTCATGCCAGGTGTTTCAGATTTTTTTAATCTCTGAAATGTACTTTACAGAATGTAGCCTTACCCACAGAAGTCTGTTGGGCCAGTTGGGATCCATGCAGGGGTACTGAGGGAGCAGGCAGAAGTGCTCACTGAGACACTTCCCATCATGACTTTCCCAACAGTCCTGGAAAACCAAGGAGGTCCCAGTTGGCTGGACATTAGCAAATGCGATGCCCATCCATAAGAAGGGCTGGAAGGAGGATCCAGGAAACTACCAAGCTGTCAGCCTGACCTTGGTACCAGAGAAGGTCACAGAGCAGATCATCTGAGTGTGGTCCTGCCGCACATACAGGACAGCCAGAGGATCAGGAGCAGACAGGTGGCTTTAGGAAAGGCAGGTGCTCCTTTACCAGCCTCATCTCCTTCCATGACAGGGTGGCCTGCTTTGTGGGTGAGGAGGTGGCAGTGGATGTGTCTGTGTCACTGTTTCCCACTGCATCTCCTGCTGCTCATGCCTTGCACAGGGGCTCTCTTTGCCGGGTGAAAAGGGGCTGGATGGGTGGGCCCAGGGAGTGCTGGGGATGGAATTACATCCAGCTGCCACCAGTCACTGCTGGGGCTCCCCCGAGCTCAGTGCTGGGGCCAGCCCTGTTTTATGTCTTCATTGATGATCTGGACAAGGGGATCAAGTGCACTCTCAGTGAATTCGCAGACAGCACCAAGTTAGGTGGGAATGTGGGTCTGCTGGAGGGCAGGAAGGCTCTGCAGGGGGACCTGCACAGGCTGGATTGATGGGCTGATGGCAGTTCTACAAGGTTCAGTAAGGCAGCAGGTCCTGCACCTGGATCACAACCACCCCCTGCAGACTACAGGCTTGGGGAAGAGTGGCTGGAAAGCTGCCCTGTGGTAAAAGGGGTTGTTGGTCAACAGCTGGCTGAACAGGAGCCAGTGTGTGCCCAGGTGGGCAAGAAAGCCAATGGCATCCTGGCCTGTGGCCAGCAGCACCAGGGCAGTGACCCTTCCCCTGTGCTCAGCACTGGTGAGGCTGCACCTTGCATCCTGTATTCAGTTTTGGGCTTCTCACTACCAGAAAGACATTGAGATGCTGGAGTGTGTCCAGAGAAGGGCAGTGGAGCTGGGAGGGGGCTGGAGCACAGGTCTGGTGAGAAG
>VZUI01010250.1:0-22383 GCA_013401135.1 Cettia cetti | reverse complement strand
ATCTTTGCCTGAAAGCCCTTAATTGCAAAATTATAGTAATTTGGAGGGAAGGGGGGTTACATTCTCCATTCCAGGGAAAACTGGAGTTTTCCTGGCAGATACCTGTCTCTAAACCAACACGAATACCATTTACTACCTACTAGACATTGCAAACATAGAGATTTCTTTGTGTTCGTGGGCTGAAAAACAAAAAATATAAATGGTACAAGATTTTCAGAAATACAGTTTTTCATGCAGGAAGAATGGGGAAGAGATTTGAAGTTAAGTGTCATAGTCATTCTTTCTTTGTCCAATAAAGAATCATTTTAACTCTGTTAAAACATTTTTCCCTCCCTTTGTTTTTTGGATTTTTTTTCCTCTCCCCAGTGTCCAAATTAGTAGGTGGAAGTATAATCAGAATATAATTGAAGTGCTCAGCATATGCAGGATGCTGGCATAAATGGATATTACTTGCTATAATAAAATATTCCATGTTTGCAATTGTTTTCATGGGCATAATGGCCTTGTGAAAATTCTAATTATTTTAGTCAGTTATGCTACACGTGTCTACTAGGCTTTAATGACATTCTTCTTGCGATAAGTGGTGAGTTGTTTTTGGCAGGGGGTGGGGTTGGCTTTTTTTTGTGGGTTTTCTTTTTGTTACACTCTAGCAAAGGTGTTCAAATGCAGTGGAGGAATAATTTGCATGAGTATTTACATATTTTCCAGTTATTGTCATCTGATTGATTTCCTGGCCTGGGGTTCATGCTTCAGTGAAAGCTTTACTGCCTTCATTGATAATCAGTCATAAAGCACCAGACATATTTATTGTACCAGTCAGCTTTCATTTTCAATGCATAAGAAAACCCCTTGCATTTCTATAGTGGACCTCTAGCTTGGGACTATTACATTAGCAGTCTTAGTTTTCAAAATCAAGAGGCTGTTTCTCATAATTTTCCATCACACCAAAAAGTTCCTGCATTTTGATTTTATTTTGGCCTTTTACTTGTCCTCCTCAATGCTATTGTAAAGCTTTGGTAAAAGCATGGGTCCAACAGAAACTGAAATACGTGTTACAGGCACAAGTGAAAACTTGATTTAGGTGTAGTGCTATTGGATCTGCAGGTAAATAATCTCATGGATCCATAAATACTGCAGAGCACAGTCACCACCAGAATACAACAGGATGGGCTGTTTTAGCTGGTGAAAGCCACTGAATATTCACATTCAAACCACAGAGTCCTTTCTTCACCAAAACACTTTTAAAAAACATAATTGTAATTGTGGTTATTTTCTCTTATTGCATAATTCTGTATACTTACAGAGTAATGGTAGCTGCTGTCATTAACTATAGATATGGATGCAACCTTCTCATGATACAAAGTTAAGAACAGCAGGAATGATTTTCTCTTCAGTTTCTAAATTTATGTATCCATTGAAGCAACAATTGCAGTGCCATTCTTAAATCTGTGAGCTAATTAAGTGGTAAAGCAGTAAGGTGGGGTTTTTTTACTAAAAACCTAACACCTAGGTTTTGTTTGTGTGGCCACATTACTTCTTATTTTTCTGTCTGGATATTGAAAAGGCTCCACAAAACTCCAATTTTTATGTATGAGGGGCAATGTGTTAGAAATTATTGAATCATTTTTTGCTGGATGATCCTAGGTGTTTTTGGTGCTGTGCCATCTGCCTGATTAGGCAATTGAACCAATGTCAAAGTCCTTTTCTCCCTGGTCCTGTCCCTGACCTGAGCACCCCCTGTGTTCTTAGAGGGAGTTATAGTTTTTTGAGAAGGCAAGAGCACCTAAAATCAAGACACCAAGCACGAGGAAAACACTCATGTCCATAAAAGCAGTGCTGTTATTTCTGGAAAGCAGTTTTCTCTCATAATCTGCACTAGGTACATACCTGGTCTTTGAGGTGAGCTTCCCTAAAACAACAGAAACAGGAGCACTGGAGAGAAATACCCTCTGGTGTCAGGGAGAGCCCAGTTCTTCTCCAGCAGAACAGCACAGAGGAAAAGACTTTTGGCACCACGTGAACAGATAGTAAGTCTGAGCACCTGCTGAAAAGGTAATGGGGTGTGAACGGTGTTTTTTTACCATTTCGTTTTTGTTCTTCAAGCTTCCTTCCCTTGCCTTCCATGCATAAGAAATATGACACAAGCCAGGACCCAAGACAGGCTACTTGTAAACATGTTATTGCATTGCTTGGCAGTCTACAAACTGAGGAGCTACTGAAAAGAAGAGAAGAGTCAAAAAACCCAATCACTTGAATGAATAAGCAGAATCACCATTTAAAAGCATAAACTTGGTCCATGAATCAATTTTATTCCTGAGAAAAGAAGGTAAGAGGCTCCATTCAGATTAGTTTGTTTAATTGGTTTTGAATTTGATTTTTTTACCTGCATTTTTAATATTATTTTTCTGCCTGGTAAACTGTTTGATCATTTTCAGAGAGAATACAGTTGTTTAAAAATTCATTACTGCCATTTTTTATCTTTAGGATTTTTAATAGACTACAGCTTGCAGACTGTGTGCTAACTTGGGAAAAAATGAATACTTTATAGAAATATGTTGAGAAAATAAATTACCTGTCTCAGATTATAGGTAGATACAGCTTTCACTGATGGCCAGAAATAAAAAAAAAATGCTTGATATTTTCATGTTCTACAGCATTATATTCTAACATGTCTTGTAAGGAGTCTGTTTCCTCTTAATTTCTCTATTCTCACATGCCCCCCTCTCCTCTTTTTTTTTTTATGAATCCAGTATGACAACACAGTCAGTAGAAAAAGTCAGGCTGAAACTGTTGATATTGCATCAACCACAGTCCACTAACATTTTATGCACCTTCTTCCTTTCTGTTTTCATCCCCATGTCTCAATATTTTGCCCCCTGAGGACTGAATGGGCTGTGGAAATGGGAGAGATAGACTTTGCTGGAAGGGGAGACAGCTTTATCAGACCATCTCATAAAAGATTGAAAACTGGACAATCTGGTGGATGGAGAGGCTTTGGGTGGTTTTCACATTCCAGGTGACAAGATTTTTATTCCACAACACATGATACACCATTCCATCTTTAGCAGCTAATTTAGGCAACTCTTGGGTTTTTTTTCTGTCAAGCCTGGTTTTCTCCACCATCTCAGAAAGTGAGAAATAAACACTTTTGCTATCCTTCCTTGTGCTTTTAATTCCATCTTAAGTTACAGTTGGTTTCCTTTCTGTTAGTCCATGTCTAGGGACTTTGCCTACCTTGAGACTTGCTGCCGAGGCCCTTGATGAACTCAAATTTCCATTCACTTTAATGACACAGAACTTATATATTTTCTCCTTTCTTTCTCCTATGTCTACAGCTTAAAATCTCTCAAATTCAGATCTGGGAGCTGCTTCTTTGGGAGTGTCTAATGAAATTTGATGCTGACGTCACATGAGTGTAAGGTCATATTCCTTATGCAATGTGAATAGGTTTTGTTATTTGCAACTCAGGGAAAAGATCCAACTGCATTGAAAGACAAAAATAGAAAGTGAGCCTTTAATTTTAAGGCAGGCAATTAAATTCCACTAGCAGCATTTTGAGATTAATGGTGCAGTGAAACAGGCCCACTCTTTGAGGCTCATTCTACTAAAATTGAATTAGATTCATAATATGAACATGGAAGCTGTTCCCTTCATGTATATTTAAATTCATGTATTACTATATTATTATTATTATATTATTAAATCAATAGTATTACTATTTATCACTTATATTCAGGGCTATGATTTTTCAGTCAAAATATGGAAAGACAGGAGCAACATCTTCCTCTGCTGCAACTCTGAAAGAAGTTATTCATTTCAGTGTAATTAATGTGGATTTAAAGCTGAAGCCAAAAGGTATACTCTGCTAGCAGACTGTCTATGTATCAGTTTTAAATTTAGACTTTAACACTCCGATGTTCAATTTCTGTTATAATGTGCCACTCACAAAAATGTTTTGTCATTTTAGAAGAAGGAAAAAAACACCCCTCTTACCAGAAAAGGAGTGGAGTGGAGTAGCAATCTGTACCACCAGCCAGCAAATTCACACCAGCTGAGCCTTACTCCAGACTGCTGGAACAATCTGTAACCTCCTAGAGAGGTGGGTGTATCCCTTGCCTGATTTTAAATGGCACTCTGAACTTCTGGCTCTGTCCAGTTATGTTTCCTAGAGATAGTTCTTGAGCAAACCTTTATTTCATAAAATGTATTGATCCATCTCCCATTATCTCCTCCTCCTCTACGAGGAGTTGGGAGTGGGACACCATAGCCCTGAGGTATCAGTGGAGCCCTCAAGAATTCTCCTTTGCCCCATTTCTCTCCATGGCATTCTGAGTACCTCAGTTTAAGAGGCTGGATTAGCGCTCCCCACAGGTGGCTGACACTGAAACAGAGACTTTTTGGTCATCACAAACATTTTTTTCCACTCCTGCCACTGCTCAGACACATGTGTGTGCTGACTTCATTGCTGATTTTGGTGGCAGTTGTTTGAATCCACACATGACTATTCTAAACTCATCCTTGAAGAACATTTCAAAATCCTACGTTTTGGAGCTGGAACGGGTGTGCTGAGAGGGCAGTCATGAGCCACAAAAAGATGGATATGTCTGCCTTTTAGTTTAGGACTCTAGCTGATGGATTTTGTGCAGTTCGTGGGTTATATATTCAGGAATCCTAAAACACCAGAGTTTCAGAAGGCATGGGTTTTAGGGAAGACAGCTCTTTGCAAATGCTTATAAATTAAAAACAACAACAAAATAACCCAAAAACCCCAACAACAACAAAACAAACAAAACCCAAAGAAGTTGAGAAGTCCTTGTTTTCACTGCTATCTAAAAGTATAAAAAAGGCTGAAGTAGGCTGAAAAAGTAAAAAGGCTGAGTGGGTAGTTAAGAGCTCTTTCTTTTTCTTTCTCTTTATGGCAATTCACTGTGGATCTTATGTGTTTTAAATCTATGCACACTTTGATTTTCAAATTTGCAATCATCTCCAAGAGATCCCTGCTCCCCCTGAAGGAGTCTATCCCATCATTAGTATGATCTGTTTCTAATATATAAATATTTTGTGTTAATTTAAACTAGCAGCATAAGAACAAAAAACAATCCCATTTCTTATTCTTGTTAATCTACTGGATATTTAGGCTTTTAATGTGCTCAGAAGACTATGCTTGTTTTTCTTAATAATGAACAATTCCACAAATAGAAGAAATATAGAATGCAGTAAAAAACCTATCTTTTACATAAATACCTGTTGGTTTTTTGGTTTTTTTCTAAAGCATTTATCTAGCACGGACAAAAAAATGTTTTTCCAGGGAAACATAGAACAGCTACATAATACACAGACCACTAGAGATAGGTAAATAATGAGAAAATCAGCACTGGAAACAGACACTTTATTGATATCATAAAAGTTGTGTTCTTATTGATCTCACCATCTCAGCAAAAACAGTCTGAGAGAGGTGGGGTCATTTAGCCTAGAGAAAGGGGACACCTTCTGTGCCCTTCCAGTACTTCAAGGAGACAGCCCTGTAAGAAATCCCTATTCCTTGTTTCCATAAGGCCCCTGTGGCTGTGAGGGTAGTGAGGCCCTTGCCTGGGTTACCCAGAGCAGCTGTGGCTGCCACATCCTTGGAAGTGTCTAAAGCCAGGTTGGACAGGGCTTGGAACAACATGGCAAAGTGGAAGGTGGCCCTGCCCATGGCAGGAGTTGGAATGAGATTTTCTTCAAGGTCCTTTCCAACCTGCACTCTTCCGTGATCCTGTGAAGCTCAGAACTTCTCAAATCTTTATATTCTCTGCCCATACAGGGATATATTTTAAATCCCCATCATGTCACTGCAAGCTTAGATAAAACTCTGTGAGAGACTGCACTCAAAATAATTGGAATAAACATTTGAAATAAAGCAACATATTTGGAAATTTTACCAGATTTCTGACTGTTTTTAAGGAAACAAGAAAGACCTCCTATGGTAACTATCAGTTTCTTTTCTCACAGTGCCTATTAGCTTTATTTTTCTTTCTTCACAGGACAAAAAAGCCAACAATGGAGGCATTTTTAAACATCACAATTAATAATTTAACTACTAGTAATACATAAAAAGTAATTTGGTGCATTTACAGCACATGTCAGAAAATACAGTAATCACTTAAGTAGCTGGCTTAAGGGAAATAAACCTAAGTGTTTCATAGAATGCAGAACAAATTCTGTAGCTCTCTTCCACAAAAAATTGTGAAGATGGAGACAGAAATGGAATCAGGAGCAGAACACATAAAATAATATCAGATAAACTTCTCATGTCTACTGGAATCATTGTCTAGAGCGTGATCTCTGATTTAAAGGAAATTAATCCCGACAGAAATTGCTTCAGGGAATGGAGAGATCTAACTAATATTGAATATTAAGGGGTTTTTATTTTTGTTGTCCATTAATATTTATACAATAGGCAAAAACATCAGTTTCAGAGCCCATTATTATTTCTTGTTAGCCCATTATGCAGCTCTAGTGCTGCTGCTTCCCTGAAACCTAATTCTGGATTCAGATTCTGACTGTCTTGACATTTTGGCTATATTCAAAGCAGACTTCCAGTGGATAATAAATAGAGTTCATCTCCGTATTGTTATTTTGAAGTATTTTAGATATAGGCTTTTATACAGACAAGCTGAAAGTAATTGCTGAATTTCTTATGACATTCTTTTACAAATACTTACAGATGGAGCTCAGGTTGAAACATGACTTCAAAATGTTTTCTCAGAGACTTAAAAATTAAGTTTTGTAAATATATATATATATACAATTTCATGGCCAAACCTAGGAAAAATTAATCTGAATTGCCTTTTTTTTTTTTTTTTAATATTGAATTTTAAGTGTCTGATAATCTCTCTGAAATTTTAGTTCTGGAAGATGTGTGAAATCACAGTTTAATTGCAGTTTTAGGACTCAATTTGGAGTCCTTGGAAACCTGAACAGAGCTGAGTCCCTTAAACCCTGTGACAGATAAAAAGTTTGCAGGCCTTAAATGTCTGGCTTTTAATTCTCATCTATAAAATAGTTACAAAAATATTTTCTTGTCTTGACTTATCTCTTTGGGGTGAAAGGAGCTCAGGAGCAAGATGTGTTTTAGCAGCTCTAAAGGGATGTGTTTTAGCAGCTCTCAGTGCAGTTGCTCCTTCTATCACTCCCAAAGCTCCCAGGAGCTGCAGATGCAATATAAATCACTTCAATCCTTTTGACAACAGGTACAAGTCCCTGTATTTATCATTCTATCCAATGACACCTCCAGAAAGTCTCAATCTTTCTATACAGTCTTTGTATTTGGAAAAAAAAAAATCTTCCTTCCTTCAAATAAAATTATTGCCTGGAAATATATTGTTTTCTATTGAAATGCTGTCAAGTACTAAGGTTAACACCCTGATAGCACCAATCACATTCAAAGTGACAAATATCCACCAGCAAAACCTCCTTCTCCCTACAGATTCTTCCAAGTCACTTGCTGTGATGGACAGATAGAGGTAATGGACCTGCATCACTGACTGGTAGTCTTGTGAAAATTTTAAAGCTCCTACTGCTTCAATCAGACTTAGATGCATAGTCTTAGAATTATTTTTTCAATAATTTAGATTCTAAATTTTCACTTACTATAAATGCCAGGAAAATTGTTAAACACTATCTAGTCTAGTCTTCATGAAAAACCCCATCTGCTGCTAATTACAGGTGCATAAATGGTGAAATTCAAGGGATAGGGAAAAAAAACCCAACCTTTTCATTTGTCTCTTTTTCTGTACTCGGTAATTCCCCTCTAAGGATCAGTTTGCAGCCACCTCAGCAGAACTTTTTCCATGGATTTCTTTATACGCTGCTACACTGGACAGCTGTTACAGTGTCCCTCTATTAAAGGAAATTTTCTTTATTCAAGGGTTTCCCTTATCTTAAAGAAGATGTGAATCTGGTTAAGGTTAAAAAAAAAAAATCAAAACAGTTTCACAGGTTTATGCTTTCCAAATCTAGAAATGATCAATAGCTTCTACCCTTGCTGCCAGTTGTAACAGACATCATTAGTGAAACAAACATCACATTTATGAGCTCCAAATCACAATGGGAGCTCAGATCCACTTCTAAGGAAATTTTCCTAGATATACTTTCATTAAGTTGTGCTAATAGAATAGAAATAGTAGCAGCTACCCAGCCACAGTGGAACCTAATAAAATTACAGAAATATGAATTGAAGACACAGAATATAACTTTTTGTGGCATATCTGAGTTTCCTATTATATTTTTTTCTTTATTTTTCATACATTTACATGCTTGTGTTAACAGTTAATTTTGGGACACCATGTTGAAAAGATTAAAAGAGAAAATAAGACATTTACCTTTTAATTAAATAGTTTTTCCCCCTGCCTTCTCTAAACCATAACTGGACTATTCAAGACAATTTTTTTGTTCTTTTTTTGTTGTTCATTTGTTTTGTGTTTTGTTTTGTTGTGCAGATGTGGCTGGTACAGATCACAGACATGGCTCTTTTCAATGCACAGAAGCAAGACTTGCCCTATGAGATCACAGAGTGGTTTGCATTTCTTCCCTACTTTGTGAAAGGCAGGACTGGATTCTTTGCCTCTTTTACCTGTCTGAAATATGAAACATTGATGTATTTGCCTTTGTCATGTACATTCCCTGCAGAATTGCTTCAAAGAGCTGGAGATTTTAGTGAATAAATCAGTAAAATACTTTTGCTTTTGCCTTCCATCATACAGAAGAGGTTTTCTCATGAAAAGCAGGTGCTCTGAAAAAAAGCAGTATGTCCTGAATTTAGGACTCTTCTCACTCCTCACTGTTTAGTACTTTTGGTTTCTTAAAAACTAAGGAAAAACCTGTGACTACTGAAAATCCATACTGATGATTACAGAACTGAGCTTCCTTCCTTCCTGAGATATTTGATTTCAAAATATATTTACTACTAAGGCAGGGACAGGTCCAGCCTCATGAGGAGCCACAATGAGGTCCAAGCACTGGTCGCTTGGGGCAGCCATGGCCACTCCACCTCGCATTTCTTTTAGACTTGCTTCAAAATATATTCCTCTCAGACTGGATCCAAAATACAATTTCAAAAGTTAAAATTTTCTCCTATGGCACATACTCAGTTTTGTGTTCTAGCAAGGTTTCTGCTGAAGAGAGACTTGGAGCCCTTCAACAAAATTTGCTTTGCATTCACAGAAGGAACAAGCTATGTACCTATCAATTTTCCTTCCTTATCCAGAAAAGCTGACATGACCAATTTTCTATTTAAGTATTCATTGCTAGCAAATTCTTTAGTCATGAATACAAAGCAGTTTTATTTGCAGCTCTCAGCAGCAATCTCCTCAAGATTTCCCTTCCTGGGGAGGCATATAAAATACAGGCAAAGCTGCATTTTATCCCTCAGCAAATTTTGTCATTGTTGAAAAAGATGAAAATTCTTAGAGATGTTATTAGCCACCTTTAGGTCCTTTTATCAGAAAAACATGGAATTCCTTTTCCCCGTGCTGTAAAACCACTACACCTTTTTAACTATTCTGAAAACATCTAAACAAGTGTCATTTGAAGTTTTTGGTATGGTGGGCAAACAGTGCATTCCAAAGACAAAGCAAATTACTTTTGCCTGGTGCTCACAACTATACATCCAGTTACCAGTTCCTGGAAGGGTTTTATCTGCATTGTGGGGGCCAAATGACAGCACAAAGCCTGAGCAGCACAGCTCCTGTGGTGTCCTTGCAGAGGGGCAAACACTTGATCAGCAGAGACGACACAGTCGCTGGGAAATAAAACCAAGGCTTCTGTCTCTGCACAGCCCCACAGACAGCCTGCCAGGGCTCCTGCTTAGCTGAGGAAAAATCCTCTTTAGATATTTACTAATGGGCCTTTCCTTGCAAAGGAAAAAAGCAGAGATGGTGACTGGATGTATTTAATTTCCGAGTCTACAAAATAATTTGGCTGAGCATCAACATCTATTAGTTATTTTTATCTGGGTAAAAAGCACTGCTTATCTCTAACGTGGAATAAATAATTGTTTCCAATAAAGTAATGATGTGAAATGCTTTCAGGGAGCTAGAAGGAATAATAGAATGCTAATTGAATCCATTATTTTATGGGGTCACCAACAAAAATATATAGTCTTGATAGAAATTCTGTAAAAGATTCATTAGTACTTTAAATATAGTTTTGTCATTTGTCATTGATATGTTACCATAACTGCAGCAAAAAAAGCTTGCACTATCTTCCCTTATGGATGTTATTGTTCATATAATCAAGAGCTAAAAGCAATATGCAAATATAGGGACTGAGCAGTAATGAGTGCTTTTAGTTATCACTGTCTTGCACAGAAATAATGGGACAAATATTCCATAATGGATATGTTCTTGGAGAAGAAGTTTTTGACAAGAAAATGCTTGTTGCTCCAGAAACTTGTGGGGTGTTTTTTCACAAGTTTTGGAGGAAAATGTCTCACACGACCTTTAAAATATGTTTCCCCCTTTCTGAAGTGCACCTCAGTATTAGGTCCTGGATCCATTTGTGAAAGATAAGCATCACTGCCTTCATGCATTATTTTTCTTCTTAAGAATAAACTTAGGACAGCAGACAGTGTAAGGTGACTGTTCCTTTTGAAAGGAGATGTCCAAGGATTCCTGGGAAAAAGATGTTTCTCTCTGCTAAGACTTTGGAGGTGACACAAATTTAAAAAAAATCAACTCTTTTCTTTTCCTTTTCCTTTCCCTTTCCCTTCCTTTTTCTTTCTTTTTTCTTTCTTTTCTTTCTTCTTTTTTTTCTTTTCTTCTTTTCTTTATTCCCTCCCCCTTTCTTCCTTCTTCCCCTCCCTCCCTCCCTCCCTCCTTACAACTGTTTTTCTCCTCTTCCACAGATATAATTTTTTTCCTGACTAGGAAAGATGCTCCAATCTTCAGTAATGCAAATTTTCAGTTTCTCTCTGTCCCTATTTTCAAAACCTGCCTTCACTCCTACTGCAGTAGAGTAACCCTCAGTGCCACAGTTTAAACCAGCAGTAAGCAACCCTCCTGCTTCTATTTTCTCCCAAATTATCCTCTCTCTGGATTCTCTCAGGTCTTTCCTCTCTACAAGACTCCTCTCTTTTGTTAGTGCACCACTGATTCCAGTCAAAGTCAATTTGCTGCAGTGGACTCAGCGATTTTTTTTTTTGCAGCTGTGTCATATCCAGAGTCTTGAAGGAGCTGTATCAAGTCTGACCGGTTGTTCTGACCAAGACACCTCCTGTAAATCTCTTCTAGTGTGGACTTCTCCCCTGAAAGGCAAACAGCACCACTTCAGAGCAGTGTCACTGCCCAAAACAATGCAAATAATAGAAAACAAAAAACCCCAAAAACCCCAAAAATCCCCTAACACTGGGAATAGAGTAAGCTTCAATCTACATCTTCAGTACACTGTAAAAATATAGGAAGAAGTCTCAAAGTGATTTTAATTAGGGGACTAAGATTTATTTATGTTTTCTTATTTTTGTTTGAAACACAAGGTGTTTCAGCCCTCTTACTGAGACTGTACATACATTACTGCATATATCCAAAGAAATTTTGGGGAAGAAGGATGTTTGTACATCTAAAAGGTGTTTTAGATGTACAAACATTCCAGAGATATAAAGTGCTGTGCTCATGAAGCGTGTCTTGAGGATTGTTTTCTTTGTTCAATATATGTTTGGGGCCACACGGGTGTGTATTCAGTACACCATATACAGGAATAGGGAAATTCTATATTTGTTAACACTATGTGTTAATAAATCTGATTAAACAATAATGAAAGGTCTTTTGAAAGGTAAAAAATTGCACTTCTAATTTCAATTCTTATTTTGTAAGGAAACCACAAGAGACCTGATTTCACTTTAGTTCTTAGAAGCAAGAAGAAATTGGTGTGTAATGATTTACAAATCAGCCAGGCAGCACAGCGGCAAGTACTAGAATAAATTAAATTAATGATGTGCTTTCCAAACAAGACAGCATTTGTCAAAAATAATTTTGATAGCTATAATTATTGCCTTGTCTTTTATTCAGCTATCAATGCCAGAGTCTGTTGCTGGTGGCAAGGATGTCAGTTGAGACCCTGGGCTGTGTCCTTACAGCACTGTGTAATTTGCCACTGGCTAATTTACTTTCTGCCTCTTTGCCCATTCTCTTCCTTCTCTACCTCATAGCTCTGAAAAGTAAGAAACTATTTTACAGTTTCATCTAAGAAATCTTCTGAGTCCACCTCACTCCTTAAAGATAAGAAGGAGCTGAAATCAGTATTTTGATTTAGCAGGTCTCCAGGAGCAGTGAGACACAAGATACACAGAACAAACTTATGACCAGGGGCAGAGCCAAACTTATCTCCCCCAGAACAGCTTCCTTTGATGGCTGAGGAATCTCAGGTCCACCTCAAAGTAAAACAGAAACAAAATCTCTGAAACCACAATGATGCAAAACCTGTTCATCTAATTAGCATATAAACTTTCTTTATCTTTTAGAAGAGGATTAAGAAACAGCTACTTCAGTTTCACATTTCTGACCTTGTCTCCTGCTTCTGCATGATGAACACTTTAGCATTGTTTACGTTTCAAGGGTGTCCAGCAATGTCAGGAAACTTGACCTCCTCTCTCATCTAGGTCCCATAAATGTGGCTGGAAGTGGTAATGGCGATAAACACATCTCAGAAAACTATTGCCAGGCCAGCAGGGGTTCAGGTGCAGAAGGGAACTGGCAGCCAACCTGTAGTTGCATAAATGACCTTTCAACATGAATGTAAACAGCAACAAAGGAATTATATAAAGATTAATTACTAAATTACTGGAAAGGTGAACAAGTATTAGTTCATTTCCCTTGGACAAGTATAAAGGGACTGTTCTTACAAGAAAAGGAAAAACAAAACTTGTAGCAGATCCATCAAGATCAGGGCCCTGCTCCTGTTGCTCTCTACTAATTCACCAAAGTAAAAGCTCTCCTCCAAAGACTCTATCATACCCTCATGCCCACATTCTTTAATCTAATCTTAACAATGAACCTGCATGAACCTGCCCTGACTTTAGGAGTCTGTATCTTGAAGGGTTAGATTCAAATATTTGGAGCTTTTCAACTTACATGTACCATTCTTTAACACTTTTGGCTTAAATTCCATACATAAAACAATAATAAAAAGAACTATTATGAAGAATAGCTTGAGTCAATGCTTACAGTAATCACCTGGAAATAAATATTTGCTAGAAGAGGTGAATGAAATTCAAAATATGGCTCTTTGCAGAAAAATAACATGGGTAAAGCGAGATGATAAAAATCATGACTGAGAAAAATTAATCAATAACTGCAACATAATTGCATTTGCTGCTGTTTCAGTCAATGAAATATCTCACCCACCCCTACCTGTAGTTGTGCAGGCAATTAATATACAAAGCTCAAGAACAACTCTAGCACTTTTATAGGAAAGGATCTCCAGGCAGAAAGATCTTTGTGCTCTCCTCCATTCTTTTGTTTAAAAAATGCTCATTTAAGGCTGTTATTGACAATTACCTGTATTGATCCTGAAAATTCATTTTTGATTGATTAACAATAGCAGCTTCCTTGGCATGAGGAAGGGATATACTTTTACAGACCTTTCTTTCCTTGCTATTGCACAGATCTGTTTTCAGATTTCTGTATTTTAGAATTTATTTTTGCATCTGTCCCTCATTTTTAATGATTGTGGAAGACACATTCAAAGATGTGAGGAAAATGGATATGGAAACAGAATGTGTCATTACCGTGGGTTTGTATGGGATGCACACAGTACAGGGCAGAATTGTGGCATGCAACTATTAAAACTGTTTACTTTGATCCCATTTCCCAAGACTATTTGAAACACAGATGTTCCTTCCAGCTTTTGCTTTTCATTTTTTTCTTAGCTTCTCATAGTTAAATATTGCAACAGGAAATCTTTAACTTGGGGAATTATTGATTATAAGAATAAGCCAGATGTTGTTATGAATGGTTATTTAAACCTCATCAGTAGATGTTTAATAATGGAATTTTTGTTTTATTCAGCTTTTTCATTGTAGAATCTTTTGCAGAACCTCTGTGGACAAATGCAAAACTTCAGTGAACCCTGAGAGCTTCCAGTCTGGTTCCTGCCACTTTTCATTCCAGAGGATCTGAGCCAAGTAATTACACAAGCTGGAGCTGAAATCAAACCTTGCAAGCCCAGCAACCAACAAACTTACAGAAATGCAAAAATGCCTTTTTTGTTGTGGTTGCTTTTGTTTGTGTTTGAATTGTCACTAAGTCCAGTAAATGGCACAGTTCTATCAAAGTCAGAGGGAGGAAAGGCAAAAAACACCCCAACCTGTCCAATGGCAACCACTATCCTTCTCTGTGACTAAGCAATTCCGACAAACAGTAATAGAACATGGGATAAGCTCCCCCAGTTTGTCCAAGCTCAACGCCTGTCAGGAGCCACGGCTGTGGAAGTGACCCATCCCTGCCTAATGCCAGCCAGCATGCTTGCAACCTGCATGGCGTGCTGCAAATATCCAAATACCAACTGACGCTATGTACTAGCTGAAACTCTGTTAATTTAGATTTTCAAAATTAGATTCAATTAGATTTTCAGAAATAAAATTAACCCTTCTTAATACAGTCATTTAGTCCCCCAGCAACTTTAAGAAGAAACAAAACCAAAATTTGTGAGTTAAAATATATTAAAAAGTCTTTTGCAAAAAAATAACTCACAAAAAATATAGAGCAAAATTGAGTGTTAGCTGGTATTGGCTAGCTTTGTTTGCTTCTTGCAATGCCAATTTGCCTATAGAACAACAAAAACAAATGTTTGAGTAACCTTAGCCAAGGCAGCAGGTTCAGACACCATTTGTCTGTCCAATTCGAACCCCAAAAAAACATTTTTCAACCTGTCTAGTTGGTGTGCCAGTAAAAGTTTAGCCAATACCTACATATTATAATCCCTTGACCAAAGAGCAACTTAAGAGTAAGCCAGGTGAGGTTGCCAATGGGAGTAATTCTATAATTGATTGGGACATTTGGACCAAAGAACTTTCTAAAGCACCTTCCCAACCCCAAGAATTGGAAATTCTTGGTTCCTTAACCGTAGATTTCTGTCTTACCTTTTCAAATAGCAATTAGCAAGAGAATGATCCTCTGAAGTACGTCACTCCCATTTACCCTGTTTATAAGAACTGGAGGTTTTAGTGAAATTATTCAGATAGTTAAAGAAGTTGACCAATACCCACAACAATTACCAAAAGGATATTGGTTCCTTTGTGGAAATAGAGCTTAGGAAGGCATTCCATCGTGCCTCAAAGATAGTCCATGCAGTATTAAAAAACTTCATGTGCAAGCACCTAGTGCTAAAACTGTCATTAAGAAAAAACATAAAAGAAAAAAAATAACCCATCAATATAAAAAAGTAGTAATAATTTTATGCCCTAAAAAACTGCAAAAAGAGTTTCAGCAAGTTTGTTACTACCCCAGCTTGCTTCTGCCATAGCATTGAATGCATAGCATTAGATCAAGTTGGATGTCAGCTGAGTAAACAAACCAATGCCACATCCACTGCAATCAGTGATAGGCTAACAGACATCAACAGTGTTAGATTTGCTATCCTTCAAAATCAAAGAGCAATCAACTGTTTTACTAGCACATGAGCACAGTTGTAAAAAATTTGAAAAATTGTGTTGTATAAATTTGTCTGAGCATTCACATTCCATCCACAAACAACTTCAAAAACTAAAAGATTTAGCAAATCAAATTAAAGCAGACAATAGATCATAGTTAGATAACTTGTTTGAAAAATAGAGCTTTGCACCTTAGCTAAAAAAGCTTTGCAAAATAGATTTATATCATTAATTGTTTTAGTGATAATATTAGTGATAGTGCCTTGTATACTTCACTGTGCATGGTGAAAAATGAACAAGGCCATAAAAGAAATCTTTTCTGTTCCAGAGAGAAGGGGATATGTGGGAAATGGATTTGTAGAGAATTCTCAAAGCCTGACAGAAGGCTCACATAATGTGCATCTGTATGCAAACCTTGAGATAAGAAATGCTGACTTAGAAATGCCATGGAATAGGACAGACGTTGAGAGAGTTTTAAGGGATGGCCTTGCATATAGACTAGATATTTTGGAGAAACAGAACTATGAAAGGTGCATTGTAGTAGGACCCACAAGGGGTCATTTTAGATGACTGGCTTTAAGGCTTTAACGGCATTGTGTGGCAAAAGCTGATAGGCCAAGAAACACTTATAATGTGTTGTAATTAGTAAATAGTTGGCTTCTGAGTGTGATGGTGTAAATTATAACATCTGTATTGTCCCACCCTGCACATGAGACTAAAAATGGAATAGAAGTTTTTGAAACCCCTCTCAGTTGCCCCATCTCTGGATCAGAAAAAGAGCATAATCCGACATCATGGCACTGCTGGGCAAAAAAACTGACTCAGTATGATCATTAACATATATTTCACACTTTTCATTTAGAGCTCTTAGGTAGCCTTTGAAAGCAATGGAAATTTCAGTGAGTTTCAATGACTTTGTGTATCTTAAGAAAGAAGAATTAGCAAGTTGCTTCCCCTTTAATTGAAGTTATCTTCTCCATTGCAATCATGACATCATTAAGGAAAGAATTAAACTCCTTGTGAACTGTAGCTACATTTCACAGAGATAAAATACATAGATGCAGACCAAGATCAAATCCATTAGAGGATTTTCTAATGGTGGTTTTATCTAGTGTAGGCATATATCACTCCTCACATTTGCAGGTTTTTTCATTTCAAATGTCCATTTTCTCTTCTTTTGTGTCTTCCAGCATTCTTACAGACGTTGGCTCTGAACTGGGCTAAAGTTCCACTTAGTTGACCATCTTGTTTAGAACAACACACGTTGTTTATCAGCAGGGCATGAAAATTGTTTTCCTTCTTGGACAATGTGGTGAAATATTTATTTCGTGCTGTGGGAAGTCTCTGCAGTTCAGAGCACCATGGTTTTGGGTGCTACCAGTCTGTTGTTTG
The DNA here is from genome assembly GCA_013401135.1 of Cettia cetti. NCBI lineage: Eukaryota > Metazoa > Chordata > Aves > Passeriformes > Sylviidae > Cettia > Cettia cetti. The sequence continues at coordinate 5,366 of VZUI01010250.1, read as the reverse complement.
GCCAGTTCAAATAAGGTAAACATTTCCTTTTGGAGGTTGCTATAGTAGTGCAAAAATCAACAGATTGAGGTCCAGCCACTGGATATAGTGAGTTTTGACAAGAAACAGACAATATTCTGCCTGATTGAGGAGATAATTTCACCACATGGACTGGAGGCACACAGTTCAGGATGCTGCCTACATCAAGGAGACAATTTAGGATTTCCACATCTCAATGAAGAGGGTGAGGATCAAGCAGGGAACAAGTAAAGGCATTAGGTTCAAAGAGCATGGTCGCTCAAAAGGACACATCTCTCCCTTCATGCTTACAGGAGTCTCTTCCTAAACTCTCCAAAAACTATGGAGTGAGAATACTCTACTACTTCTGATACTTGTCGCATTCTGCTACTGGCAGATCTTGAGATTTTAAATAAAAAGTCCTCTTCCCAAGTCCTGTGTCAAAAGAAAAGGTCAGGAATTTGTGACTCAGGTTTTCAAGGTTGTTTAGATTTTCTTATCTGTTACATTCTTTCTCTGCCCTGCCAAGGTCTTTGCTGCAGCAGGGTGAGGAGCCGACTGACTGCTGCCAAGGCGGTGCTTAACTTTTATACTAGATAATATGTGTTCTATATTTACAGTTAATTACCAATACCTATCATCTATGTTAGACAGTTCACTTCTACTAATCCAAAAGTGCCACCACTACAGCAGAAAATGGATGACAAGAAGAAGGACAAAAGGACAAGGGCTATACTCTGATCCTCCATGTTGTCTCTTCTAACCTCATCCTAAAAACCCCAATATTCTACATTTGCACTCTGTGATTACTTAACTACTATTACTAACTATTATTCTTTATTACACTCTTGTGTAATAAGACTGCATTTTTTCCAGTCTACAGAATGTTCAAAGGTAGCAGGTTCTGAGGGCTCAACCTCAGGGCAGTTAAAAAAGACTATCTTCCATACCCAGGAAATGAATTTTCTCAGAGCTTTATCTGTTGTCTCGGTTTAGAGAGACAGGCATCTGCCAGGGAAAACTGGAGTTTTCCCTGGAATGGAGAATGTAACTCCCCTTCCCTCCAAATTACTATAATTTTGCAATTAAGGGCTTTCAGGCAAAGATTTGGGAATAGGAATAGCAGTTCTTTACTAGGAATATTAAAATAAATGTAGTAGTACAGAAAGAAAAGCAAACACAACCAACAGGAACAAAACCTGAAAACCCCTGACAGAGTCAGGGATGTGACCTGACACCCTGTTGGTCAGGTTGTTAGAAGCAGTCCAGATGAATCCTTCTGGAGTAACAGATGCGGTTCTGTGGAGTAGAGACGATCCCATAGAAAAGTCCAGTGACGGCAAGATAGGTCCAGTCTTCCTCTGAGCAATCCAACGTAGGACTGACTCTCTGGTGTTTTCCCCTCTCCCTTTCTCTCCCTTTTATTCAGGCAGGAAGTCCTGGCCCCACCCCAACACTGGGTGGAGCATCTCACAATGTGTCATGTGATTGGTGAGCCTTAATGGGCCCTTATCCCGTCGGGGTGGGGGGTGGGGAGGGGAATGAGTGATTAAAGAGATAAGAAACACTGCCCCACTCCGTTTTAACAGCTGGGCCATTATCAGAAAGCATCCACCCCCCCTTCCCCCCCTGCAGTTACAAGAGAAAAAGAAAAAAAACCAACACATTTCCCCAACTGTTTTCAACAGATGAAATAGAACACACATTTTTTGGTTCCATAACCCAAGACATCTATACATGTGTGGTGCTGACTGTGATGGCTCAGTGTTCAGAAAGCATGCCAAGTATTAGTGTTATTTCCTAGCGAACATAGGTCTGTCTTCCAGCTGGTATTAAACATTATCTTAAATCCTGCATTCAGTTTTGGGGCTTTCAATTCAGGAAGGACATCAAGGGGCTGGAGCAAGTCCAGAGAAGGGAACAGAGCTGGGGAAGAGTCTGGAGCACCAGGAAAAGCTGAGGGAGCTGTGGGTGCTTAGCCTGGAGAAAAGGAGGCTCAGGGGGGACCTTCTCACTCTCTACAGTTCCCTGGCAGGATACTGTGGTGAGGTGGGTCATCCCCCAGAGAAGTGATAGGGTGAGAGGAAATAACCTTAGGCTGTTCCACTGCATGTTTAGATTGGATATTAGGAAACTTTTATTTTCACAGAAAGGGTTGTAAAGCATTGGAACTGACTGCTCATGGAACTGGTAGAGTAAACAGCCCTGGAAGTATGCAAAAAATATGCAGCTATTGCACTTGAGGACGTGGTTTAGTGGTGAATGTGAGATAGTGGTGCCGGGTTACAGGTTGGACTTGGTTTTAGAGGTCCTTTCCAAGCTAAGCCATTCTGACTCCATGTTTGTGGTACCCCACTTGTGCCACAGACCTATTCAAGAATGCCTAGAACATGGGAGGTTTTTTAAAATTTCTTGTTTCTTTCTCCCTCACCACGCTGTTAAGCTCCTGACAGCAGCATGAGAAATACTGGCAGTATTTCCAGTATTGCTCTGTTCCAATCCTCTTCCTTCAGCTCTGCCAACCCACAGCACAGAGTGAGGAGGGACTGCTCTGTCATTGGGGCATCCAAATAATGCTGATGAAATTTCACTGGAGACAGCATGGAAAAGCCCTGGAAACAGATGATAGGGAGAAAATGGAGTTATAAAACTAAACATGATCCTTTCAAAGGAAAGTATGACTGCCAGAATATTCACATCACAGATCGCAGGTTATTGCTTTGAAGGCCAGGATGGACTTTCTGAGCCAGAAAACAGCTGAACATCACTGGCACAAGGATTTCAACATGGGGCAGCTAGTCATTGGGATTTTTTCCCACTTCATTTATATGCGGAAGGAACAGAGAAGGAAAACAACAATAAGTATTTATTGTTCAGTTTGCCCACAGGCTACTACTGTTTAATGTGATTGCATTCAGTTGACTTATGGATCAATAGAGTGCTGATACGTGCTTTGCAAGGCCTGAAAGACAAGGAAAAAGTCTCTGCCCCAGACTGTCTTGAACTTGTGGATGCTTTTCATCACTGGGGGGGGGGGGGGGGGGGGGGGGGGGGCGGTGCCCTCAGGTGGAGAACCTGCTGTTTTCACAGTGAAAGCCTTGAATTCTACACTGCACTGGAAAGTTGGAGGCAAGGAGCCAGAGAAAGAAGAACTCCACCAATGTGCTGTAACTGGAAAACTGGTTTGGAAAATAACACATTAAAAAAAACCAACTTGGGATGTTGTGCATTCAGCCTAAAACTGTCTTTGTCTTGGCAAAGATATCTGAGTGGTTTGGTCCCACTGGAGAAAGGAAATGACCCCTCGACCAAATAAAGTTGTGAGGCTGCCTTATCCAGTGGTTTAATCTCGCTTCGCCCTGTCAGCTGTAATGGCCTGAGGATCACACAGAATGGACACATATAAACACCTTTCTGCAGTGCAACAGGAGACTAGAGAGGCTGTGCAAGGGCACCTTAAATTGCCCTAGAAAACGAATACTTAACACAGCCATCCTTGTAGCAGTGAAGTCCAGCCATCAGATGAGAGATAAGTAACATAATGTTGTAAATTGCTTATAGCTTAAGACAAAGGCTATTTGGAAAGAGAAGGTTTTATTATGCTCATATATATTTAGTTAATCTCCTCTTCTATCTTTGCCTTAAGCTTTTTCTCTACAATATTTTTTCAGAAGCCTGAGAAAGTGTTCATGAGAAAAAAACATATTTCTTCCCCCTCCAGCTCAGAGACAGGAGAAATCATGAGAAAATTTGAGTTCTTTTTCTAAACCCCACAGCATCATTCATAGTCCATAGCAATGGAAGTTTTAACATTACAAGTTAAATTTTAACATTACAAGTTTATTGCTAGAATAAAGTAAATCTAAAAAGAACAGGTAGGTCCAAGCTTTCAGCTTGGTTGTACCTGGTGGTTTGACAAAACAGTGACATTCATCATCATCTGCTCACTCTCATGTCATAACTATCTTCTGAGCAAAACCATAACTTTAGTTCAGGTTAAGCATCTGAATAGAGTGAATTAAATGAATATTACTTCATAAAAATTAAAAAAAAATAAAAATGGCCTTTGATCTCTAATCTTCAATTTTTAATCATAATTGTGCTGACAAAGGAAGATAACAAAAAAAAAAAGGCAGAAGGCTGAAGTTTACATAACTGTTCTCCAGGGTTTAGGTTTTCCATTGCATATAAGTACTGCTGTAGCAAATGCAATTTCTGGTGTTGCTGCCAGATTCTCAGCTGACAAAACGTAACATTAATTAAATCCAGTCCATTGAATTTTATACTTGTTAAACAAATCTCGGAGCTTGTTTGTTTATTTGGCTGGTTAGTTTGTTTCATGTCTCTTTGGAAAAAACAATGCTCACAGTGATTGCTAAATTTGCTTCCAGAGTTACTTAATTTCTACCCCTTTCAGGTTTTGTGTCTTTCTTCCCCCACTTGTGACAATCAGGAAATGTTTTGTGTTTATAACCACAGAAATTTCACTCCTGGAAATCTTGTTTAGAGCACAAGCTCAGTCTGTAGAGCATAGCCAGTCCCCACGGGCAGTGCTGCTCTCATTGAAACTACTCCCAATGTGTTCTCTGTCCAACCAACTGTTGAAGATGCCTTCCCCTTCTCTTCCAGAGCCGTTGCAGTATGTTTGTGAATTCTTGCTCTTCCAAGGACAGCTTTTGCTAATCATTTGTGTCTCAGAAAGTGGAACTGCCTCTGCTGGGCTGGGTGATCAGCATAAGCTGCACACCAGCCAGTTCTGAATTTTTGCATTTTGCTTGTTCCACGACAAAATATCCCCTCTTTCTGAACATTCTCCAGTCCCCACAGTGTCACCAATGTTTTGTCGTTTCCAGGAAAATGCTGAGTTTTGAAGAAAGCGGCACTGCCTGGCTGATGTTCTGGTGTAATCCAAACCAAATTTAACCTATCAGTTTGGATGATTTTTTGGGGGGTCTAAATGATTGTATTGCCCTCTTTTCCTGAGTTTTGTTATACATAGGAGCCATTTGCAGTAAGCCATGCAGGCTTGGTCTCTGCCTCAATTCCAAATTCTCCAGCAGGAGATGAGTAACAAGAAAATCATGAAGGTGTCCAAATGTTTGCCTGCAGGGAACAGCAAAACAGTCCTTTTCCTCAGCCAAACCCCTCCTCCAGACTGGGGGAGGATATAGAGTGATGAGCTCTGAGCTCTTCTCAGTTGTCAGAAATGTCAACCCAACCCTTTGTCTTGGTTTAGGGCAAATTTGGGAGGAAACCTCTGAAAGGGGGTTTATAGGAGAAGGGATCGGGCCTGGCGCGAGATTCCCAGAGACAGGGATGCTCTTTAAGACACGTGGTTTATTGGTCGTGAGGACAGGCAGCCTGACCAG
>VZUI01010239.1:0-57284 GCA_013401135.1 Cettia cetti | reverse complement strand
AAAGAAAACCACAAAAAAAAAAAAACCAAAAAAAAACAAAACAAAACAAAAAAAACAAAACAAAAAAAACCACAACCAAACAAACAAAAAAAACAAAAACAAAAAAAAAACCCCACACACACACAAAAAAATTCCTTAAGAACCAGACAAATGCATCCTAATTCTATCATTTGATTCTGTCTTTCTGACATGCGGGGAAAAATAAATCCATGCCACTAATTAGTCAAAGTTATGTAAGGAGTGTTCTACTCATATCAAAAACAGCAAAGGTCCATATGGGTACTGTTAATTGCTTTTAAGTAGAATGAACAACTGTTCTCACTTTAGAAAAACAGATGATACCACACTATTGTACTATATACCCATTACCAGTCTTTCAAGTATTCTTTCTTGATCTAAATCTCATTTAAATAAACATTTTTCAGTTTGGCTTTTTGCCAGATCATTTGCAAGCATCAATTTTGTAAAAAATTTCTTTTAAAAATCTGCTAAAAGCTGAAAATTTAAGCAAATGTCTATAAGGAAAAAAAAATAAACAATCACAAGTATCTGAGTCAAAGCAATGGTTTTTCTCTATTTGACTTTACTGAGTTCACATTAATGACTTCAAACTTAGTAATCTACACAAGAGAACTAAATTGCATTACAAAATATGTTCAGCTAATGTATTATACCTGCAAGTCACTACAACAACATCAACTGAATTTTTTCTAACTCTGAAAAAGAAAATTAATGTCAATAATGATCACGCAATTTTTCTTGATTCTCACACTGAACACTGTCTCTCACAATATTCTTGTATTTGTGTCAGGACATTGCAGGACATGGATGGAAAATCAAATGTGAAAACCAAAAAGGTTGTATATTATCAGGCTCAAAGGGTAGTGGTTTAAGGATGGTTCTCTGCCTGGGAGACAGCAATAAATGGAGTACTGCACAGAGCTGTCCAGAGAGGTTATACAGTCTCTGTGTTTCAAAGTCTTCAAGACTCAACTGGATCAAGCAGAATCTGGTCTGACATCATAGCTGTCTCTGCTTGAGTAAGAGATTGAACCCCCTGAAGTCACAACCTCAATTGCCCTATGATTAGGGATGTGATGATCTATGTCCCTCTGTGTACTGAAGATTTAAAGACATGTACACTTTAAAAATGTCCAGCTTCTTTACATTTCTTATATACGTACAGACAAGCTCAGAAGATTTTGAGTAATTTCCACTAACTATAGTAAAAACAACAGCCAAAGAAGTGGCTGTCCTCCCTAATTCTTTGCTTTGACTTCACCCCTGGTACAAGTCAAACCTATTTGCAAAATTGCTCTTTACTTCCAACAACTAGACAGTCTGAAATATACGGCAAGTAAGTCTCAAGGCTTCATTCTCTGGACATAAAAGGCAGATACATCCTTTTAAGCTACTATCTCAAAAGAAGAAAGATGGAATAAAGAAGCCAGTCCAAAAAAATTGCATCTGTGGGGAATTCATTCAGAGTAGGCATATCACCAAGAATGCTGATAAAATTCTCATGTAAATTCACTGTTCTCTCTTAACAATACAAAGAAAGCATTTCCCTCCTGCCTCTTCTTCCTTCAGATGGTGTCAGCTTTTAACTCTTCATTAGCCATGTAACCCAAAAAAAGAGTCTAAACAGTTTGCTAAAATCAGCATAAAGTAGTTTATGATATCTTGGCATGCTGTGGTGCCATTAAAAACCTCTCATGAAAATGAATGCTATGAAACCAAATCATTATTAAAAAGTATTCAACAATCTCTGTTACAAAATGTAATATTAAAATCAAAGTTGCATTAATACATCTGTTAATATATCTGTTAATATGTCTGCTCGTGCTCAGAGGACGATACCAAAAAGAATTCTACTTTTTCAAGGACACAATCATACAAGAGATGTGAACAGAAAAATTACCCAATATACCATCAAGTCTTTCTTCCCATTGACAAAAAAAATATTATATACCATGTACTACCCAGCATTTTATTCTAGCCGGTTCAAAGTAGATTAAATGTTTTCTGAGTGTTTTTCCTATGACTAAGGTGAGGATTTCCAATTCAAGAGTCACGGGTCAACAGCACCACTGACAAATTTCAGAAGTTCACAATCACTCCGCTATTTTATGTGGAAAAAAAAGTCCTACTGTAAACAGGAAAGCAAACTTAAAGGAAAAAAATTCTTGATATTGAAAAAAAGAGAATTATATGCTGGCGTACAACTGTGCTTGTAGAAACTTACACCATGTTTACAGTGATTTGGAAATTCTGGTCAGTTTGTACTAGTCCCAAACAGTTTTTAGCTCTCTCATTGACAAGATTGTGTTAGGGAGTTTATATAATGGAGGACGGGCCAAAGGCAGCAACCCTGCTTTCACAGACACATACTGAATATCAAATTTCAGAATTCTACAAAATAAAAATTACCACATTTATAAATGTATAAATTCAATGTTATATTGAAACAAAAAGACTTTTTTATCAGTTCATGGCCATCTCTCATCTACAGCATTCTGTTTATGACTCTGACAAAAAGAGAACACACGTTATACATCAGCAAGATACAACAAATACTAGTACCATTTCTAAGATCTTTTTCAATCAAAAATCACTCAAACAAATAGCTCTGGCTACCTTATCTTTCTTTGGCTATTTCACTTCCACCATTTAGTATCAGTATGGACTGAACCCAGCTGTATCCATTATTTGTACTTGTAACTCCCATTTTTGGTTATGCAAAATACAGTAAGGTTGTGACGTTTGGTGCCAGAACAAAGGACACCACTCTCAATACTTAGCTCCTGAGAGCTAAGCATGCAATGACAAGGAAAAATCTCTAGAAAGACTGGCTATTTCCATTTATTAGAATTTAAATGTTAGAAAAGCATTACCCGATTCATGTTAAGCTTTTTCTGTGCTACAAATGCTTTCTCTTCTAAAACTCTGAATTTCCACATTTGTGTGGGAACATAATATATAGCAGCAACTTACAAGTCCCTAAGGGAATCATGTCAATTGGCATTTTAAAAATTAATTCAGTGACCTACAGTAATATGAGTTTCTTATGCATAATATTTGTCAGTAGGCAGTGTGGGAAGTTCTGAATTCATTTTGAGAGCCAAAGCTTTATAAAGGCAAACAAAAATATTCTTGAACTGCATCTTCTAACTTGGTAAGTGTCTTCTGGTGAATGTTTGTAATATAGGAACAAGGAAAAACTGAATGTATGAAAGGGATCTGCATGCAGTGTGGTTAATATTTAAAACAGAAAAAAAAAAAGGAATAAAAATTTTTGGCAGTATATGCCCCGCCAGCTACATTATTGACCTGGTGAGACATTCAGAGCTTGTGAAAATTTTGCAAATCTTCTGAAAACTCTAGCATGGTAGGTCGTATATGTGCTTGCACAGATCATTTTTAGTCACTATAAAGAAAATTAGCAACTCTAAGCAGGACTTCGGGGCACAAGGCCCGTTCTAAAAAGGCTTAATATCTAATTATATCAGCACTCCTTTTTCTGATCTTACAAGTCAGTGAAATCTCAGAGCAGCAGTTTGTGTAAATAAACCCCGCACAGTTGCATATCATTTTCCACAGTTTACTGTAGTAAGTACAAGTTGTCTTTACAAACAGCTTTTTTCAGCTTATTCCTATTGTTTCACGAAGCATGTTATACTGTGCACTTGAGTTTGGTTTATCAATAACAGAGTCAAACTGGGATGGAGTTATGAAAATTAGGGTTTAGCTATCACTGTATATAAAAAACACAGAACGTTCTAAGTGAGTATGAGATACCCATACTATAATAATACAGTCAAATAATAGAATATTCAATATATTAAACATTTACAAAGGAAAAAATATTATAGTCACATGAAGACAGAAGCAAAGTAGTCACTACTCAAAACTTCAGGAAAAAATTTCCATTTTTAATTTCAAAATCCTGCTTATGAAGCTGTTTTCAAACATTTAAATGACAGACAAGAACCACTGTGGTTTTTTATGAAAGCATAATAGTTTACATCTGAACTATCTATTTAAAATGAAGTACCTATAGAGGAAAATTGCAAGAAGTGATTATTCTTCCAAGAAAGGATAATACAGAATATATTGTCAAATTTCCTATTTTTTCATGGAATCTGAGCCAGCAAGCAGTTCAGAATGTGCTTTGACCCATGCAATTAATTGCCATCTGTCCTTCAAGGATAGTTTCCATTTCCAAATAGTACTAAAAATATTTGAAATAGCAAACAGGAATTATTTTCAAATTCTACAGAGCATTTATTAAATCTCCATACTTATCACTAGATAAATATTACATTTTCTTTCTCAAGCAGGTAACTACAAAACTTTCTCACTCAAATACTATTCTTGTTTTTCCAGACTACAAAAAATTTTTAGAACTAGAAGCCTTTGCCACTGCACAACACATCTCTGCATAACACCAATAATCATTTAGTCAAATACATAACATCTGACTGATAATCTGAAAATTAACATTCTCAGTAACATGAAAATATTTTAATACATAATCAAATACAGAAAAGGCCATATCACAGAACAAAGAATTTAAAGAGAAATCTAATAACATAGTAATACAAAAATAATACAAACAGATTAATTTCCTACAAAGGATTAGTTTGTGGGGGTTTGATGGTTTGTTTTGATTTGGTTTGCTTATAGTTTTCATTTTTTGGAGTTTTTTAAAACATATTCTTTTAAATATATTCTAACCGTATTAATGGTCAGGTCTGGTTGCAGAGTTTGTTTCACTCATGCAGAGTTGCCAGCAGCCACAGTCACAGTTCCAGAATTACTGTCACATTCTCTGTGGTGACATCAGTGTAAGCATCTTCAGAAATAACTATTAAAATTTCTTGTGCAAATGGGAAAGAAAATTAGGATCTCCCTACATTGCAGACCCTCAAATATAGGGCTTGAACTTCAATAACACTTGTTCTTTTAATACTTCTTTGTTCTCCTCAGTGCTATGTCAGACAAAACCAGAACTCACACAAGACTTCATCACTGGAGACACTCAAAATGTCTGTTTAAGTGCCTTCACAAATTGAGGTAATATTAGGTCCACTTTAGGCATGTGTTTAGACTCCAAAATTTTAAGTCTATATATTCAGAGTTAGGAACTAAGCTACTTTTTGATTATCAGAGAAATTAGGAAGACAGACACCTAAGACTGAGAGAGAATAACAGCAATGCAGGAACTTAAGGCCGCTAGCAAGCTTAAATGATTCTTACAGTGATGGATGGTAAGAAGAAAGTCAAGTAAGTAACTGACATCTGTAGGAGAAAAGCTGGAATCCACATTAGATAAAAAAAAAATCACTAATAATTACTCTTTTTTTTGCTGAACTTGCATATACTGATGAAAACCAGTTTAGAGAGCAAGACTGAAAGTGCAAGTTCTGAAATGATATTGAAAAAAAAAGGAGCAACTTATGAAAGATTGCAAATGAAACTCAAAAAAAGTGAAAGAATTCCTTGAAGAATCTTTTATTAATTTTAAACTAAGGAGTCAGACCTACAATTAAGGCAGTTGGCAGCTTTCATTATCACTGATAGATAGTAGCTCAGTTCAGTTATCCAAAGCTGCAGGGTGGAGGGCAAGACACAAGTAACTAACAAAATATATGACTTCACACTTGGAAAAAAGTGGTATGTGATATGCAAGGTTGCAGAAATCCCTCGGGACAAAAATAAAATGCCCAAAGAAAAGTAAGGGGGGAAAAAACAAACAAACAAAACCCCCATATACTTACTTTGAGGATAGAATAAAATAAAAAAATTAAAGAATACAAAGTAAAAATTTGGAAAAATCCTCACAAAACAAATTTTGCCAGAAATAGTATAAGATGAGCACATGGGATGTAGGACCATGCACAGTATTTGGTAAACAACGTACAACTGCAGGCAATGCAGCCAAGACTTGCCAACTCAGAGTAAAATGAAAGAAGTCACATCTAGCAAGCAAATGGATGTAGAGTGCGTTCAAAAAGCAGCAGACACAGCACTGCAAGCCTGCTTAGAGGTCACACTTATAAGATCCAACCCAGAAAGTGGTACTTCTTCAAAACAAGAAAGCTTTGTGAATTCAGAGCTGAATTTAGACAATCTTAGATAAACGTCATTTCTGGAAAATGCTTTAAAAAATTCTTAGACTCAAAGCTTGATATAGAAGACAACTAAAATTGAGAGCTTAGAGTAAACAAGAAATTTTAAGTCTTAGATGACTCCAAACTAAGGTGGCAAAACCAGAATTAGACAAGCTTTTTCTTTTCTTAACTGTCATGATCAACAGTAGTAGTAATATAGCCTTTTAGAAATTTGAAAATTTTAAATCTTATTCAATAACATACAGAAAAATATAGAAGTAGAAAACTATGTTGAAATTTCAAGAGTCTAGTGACCCTTTATTTCTAAAATATGTTTTCTCAAAAATAGTATTACACCCTCTACTACTTCCAGCTCAGGAAAACAAGGATAAATTGGAATGAATTGTATCAAGATTGGTTGAATGCTATGGGAAGAGTTTCCGCCTTCCGTCAGTTCAATGCTATGGGAAAAATTCTGTCTTCTCTTTCCAGAAGAGTAATGTTGCAAGTATTTTAATCAATGTATAGAATGCAAGTACAAGTAGAAACTGCAACCTCTTCTTCCACTCTCCACCCCATTGACCCTGGGCCGGGCTGTCCTGACACACACTCTGGCTCTGGGAAATTGCTCTGAGCGCTGAGCAAGGCCTGAGCACTGAGTCACAAGAGCTGCACACACAGCCCCTCCTTGCAGATCAGGCTCTCTGGTTAGCACAAGCAGCAGGCAGGCTACAAGGACCAAGGCATTAGAAAAGAAACCAGTAGAGACAAGAGGAAGGTTCCTCCTCCTGAACTTTATGTGCCAGAGACAAAACTATATATCTGCCCATAGAAACAAAACACCGGCTAGGAAAAAGAGGAGAACTGGAAAAATTTCAAAAGCTATAATGAAGAAAACTCTTTCTCAGAAATCCCAAATTATTGAACATGTTTTCCAGCATTTGCTAGAAAAATAATGGGCATTTATCTTTAACCTTTATTATCTTTAGTTAAATAATTAATTATAATAATTAGCTAAACCATAGTAATCTTTAATCTTAAATTAAATGAAATAATTGAATATGACCACTGCTTCTTTTGCTTCTGATTTATTATGCAATTTCAGCCATATGTGTATACAACAACAAACTAATTAAATTAAGACCTCACCTGGAAAATAAAAACAAGATGGATGAGGTTTTTCTAATAGACAGCAACACAGCTTTGACACAAAATCAGACTCCAACTGGGAAATAACATTTAAAGAAAAACTTTTCCTTTATCCTCAGGAAGGATACAGATTACTTCATGCCAGCTGAAAAAGTTTATAGTAAAGGGAAAATGTGGGCTGAAATCCTCCAGGATAAATGTCTCTCTGATGAGAAATAATCCAAGTTCATTCAACTTTACACAGCACATTTTTCACTGCAAAAACAAGGCAGAGAAAGAAGAGAGAGAAAAAAAGAGAGAAAAAGAGTATATGGAGAGAGAGGGGGGAAAGGGTTTTTTAAATTCTGAAGCAGGATGCAATTCCAAATATAAATTAAGTTGAAATAACACAACTAAGTTTTCCTTATTCTGTCAACAGAGGTAATTTCTTTCCTCCTTTGCTTGTTATATCAGTATCATGAAATCAGCAGCTGATCTTCACAGGATGGAAGTGAAATTAAGCAGACTTACTTGGCAGCTTAATTGCTGATCAGAAAAAGACAGCTTCAGTTAATAAAAGATTTTGCTCTGCATCTCAGTGAATCAGCTTCATTCTAAATTTCACAGACGAGCTGATACACAGCTGATAAGCAATCACTCCTTCATTTATTTTTTTTCTGTAAAGCAGTTTTTGTTATGGTACATATGAGCAGATGAGACCCCTAACTCATGCAATATTCACCTTGGTACTTAATACCAAGCTAAAAACAAGCTAAAATTATATTCTGTTAGTATGGTACATAGTCAGAATGAAGATGTAGCCACAGTAGCCAAAGATTTGTTGGCAGAAATGTTTTTGTCAACTAAAATTCAAATGGTAAAAAAATTATAGATACTGCTTTCCATTCAGAAGGTATCTTTGGAGATCTATATACAAAATTATAATTATAAAATTTTTTTATATCTACAAGCAATATTTAGAATATATATTTGCTTCATATAGAGTCTAGTTTACATTTTTTATATTTTAAACTGATACGTGTCTTATTTAGCAGGAAATCAATTACTGCCCTTAATTCCATCTGAGTATGACTGGTCTGCCTAGAAAGCAATAGATCAACTAAAATTTATGGCTCAATATGGATACCAGCCCACAGCTAAAAATTTGCAGCTCTGTATAGCCAAGCACATTAAGCAGTCCTCTGGGTAACGTATAAGCAGAAGTAACTCACATAATTCAGCACACACTACGGGAAGAAGTCTTTCAACCACGTCTGTTCACCTTTTTTGGTCCAATCCATTTTGAAAAGAAGCTGTGCATATTGTCAACATAATGAATGAATGAAAGTTTCCTCATAAATTTTAAATGTCCTAAGGGTTTGTTTCTTCACCATCACGTGAAATCTAAGTACTTTATCTGAGTATACTTCAACTGAGCTGGGAGGTAGGGGGAAGAGGTTGGGGGTTGTGTTTAAATTAAATTAAGTATTTTGATGAATGTGCCCTTTTATTGTCTACATCAACATTCTCTAAAATGCATGAAAGTAAAAACATTCAGCAATATTATATCTGTGTTTTCTTGGATTATCCTTGTTTTACTGTATAATCCCCTCTAACTTCACTGGTTTTCATTGCAGTAGCAGTTCTTCCCATACACCTTCCATTACGCCTTAGAGATTCTATTATTTCCTTTAGTATGAGTAACACTATAAAAAGAAAGTATTTATAAAATGTACCATGAAATTCCTTAAGGAAAGGGGTTTTATATCATTCCAAAAAAAATAATCTCTGAATTCTAGTAATAAAGAAAGAACATCACTTCATAGTAAATACAGGATAAGAATTGTGCATGCCTTCTGTCAAATGTAGTAACACCAAATATACTTTATTCTTTGTAAAGCAAATGTTCCCTAGAATAATCCTTTCAAAGAAGGAAGCTTTGCTTGGTTATTTTTACAACTGAACTAGAAAGCAATGAAGTGAATACATCAGTGTTGGCCAGTTGGGTATATTTAGCAAAACAAAATCTTTGTTCCTCTTGTTCAGCAGCCTTAAGTATTGCCATGACACCCTTTTTTCAGTAAAAAGAAAATAGTTGGGAGGCTGAGAATTTATAAAGTTAAACCAGTATCTCTAAAAAAGAAATCCACTGTGCAATAAAAATACAAAGCCAGATTTACTTAACTTTAAACACTACCATTTCTTCAATACCAATTTTCTTCTTGGTATTCTCCCAGAACCGTTACTGCTTCCACTAAATTTAACAGACATCATAAATGTACCACAGCAGCATTTTTTAAACAACAAATAAAAGTATTAGATTATGAATCATTAGTATGAGAAATACAAAAAAATAAGAAGAGCACAGGAGTAGTGTTCTTTATGGTTTTTGTTCTGTCACTTGGAAAAAAAAAATTTGTGAAGATTTCACAGTAAACTTTGATGTTTCATAGCAAAATTTGAAATTATCATGAAAAAACTTACATCTAGCTAATACG
The DNA here is from genome assembly GCA_013401135.1 of Cettia cetti. Lineage (NCBI taxonomy): Eukaryota > Metazoa > Chordata > Aves > Passeriformes > Sylviidae > Cettia > Cettia cetti. Next base: position 47,545 of record VZUI01010239.1, on the reverse strand, counting down.
TGTGTTGACAGGCATATTTCTCACTATAATATAGCAGTGAAGATTAATTTTGGAATTATGTGAACCCTTCCACTGCTTTCTTATATTACATCGATTTCACAATCCAAGTGAATTTCACAGCTACAAGTAAGCAATATGAAAAACATGGCAGAAGTAAAGTAACTAAAAGTTAAATAAACATATATAATTTTAGGAGTGCCACCACTAAATAATCATAGCACAATTTCCAGTTAACTCTGAAATTAAAATTTTAAATTAGTAATCAGATGCATGGATTTGTGACATTCTCTGGATGAAGAACAGAAGAAGAACAAAAAATACATGATAATTTTTGCAGTTTGTTGCCACACAAAGTTGTAGAGGAAGTAATATTTAGCAGTTTATGGATCAACTGTCCCTAAATTTGTTTAAAAAGATGCTGTACAGATTGAGGTACTATTTAATGGAAAGGAACATATCCAATGTCTCTCAATGCTGAGGAACTACAAAGGAACGGGCACACAGGTAGGGAAACAAACTGACAATGTGCCAGTGTTGTTTTTGTTTTTGCCAGTTTTTAAAAGAGATGCTGAAGTAAATATTTTCTTTGCCAGAGAGTTACAGTAAGAAGCCTTATATTTACAGAATCACAGAATATTCTGAGTTGGAAGTGACCCACAAGGATCATGAAGTCTGACCCTTAAGTGAGTGGCCCGTACAGGGATCAGACCCACAACCTTGGTGTTAGCATCATACTTTATCCAGCTGAGCCAATCTCAGTGGTCTTGCACTTCTACCACATCCCAATTTTCGACTGTCTGTACAACTTTGGCAATTGCTATGCCAAAATCTTCATTTATAAATCAGTGATTTAAAAGATCATCCAGCTACCCTTCCACCAGAGCCACCAAGAAGGGATTCATATCAAGATTTACTTTGGCTTCCAAAATCTGGGGTTAGGCTAACTTTCTTGTGTTTGTTTCTAGTTGAAAGCGCTCTCCTTTTAAACCTTCCATGCTGAAGAAGAATCTAAATTATTTTGTTTTAAAAGTGTTATTAATTTTGACTTTAATTTTATAATCTTATTCTAGTGTGAAATAAAATAAAACACAACCTTTTTGCTACATGATGAATGTTAGTTCTTGGTAACATTGCTTTTTCAGGTAAAATATGTCAGGAATTTTTAAGATGCATACAACATAATGTCCTTAAAACCATTTAACAGACCACAAGCCCTCCTGTAACACAGGCATTTCACAAATTTATATCTGTAATTTAATTAATTTTTTAAAAAACTTTCTTGCACTGATTTACATTCAATTTATAACTCCTTACACTCACTTTACAGGACTATACTGCGTTTTCCAAAAGCTTACCATATTTAAATGCCCAAAAGATTAATCTTAAAAATCGCAGGGATTATTATTGCGGTTATTTTCAGTAAAGTTTAAAAAGTAGGCAATAGTAATAATACAATGCTTAGTAGCTTTTACAGGTTGATTATTAATGGGGACAGGTAACCTGAGAAGACACAAGAAGAAAGCAGGAAAGAAGAAGAAATAAGGCATTATCTGCTCTGACAGAAAAGATATCTGATTATCCTTATAGCCTCACTTACCACTGATCCTGTTCCATTACCCCATGCTAAATTTAGGTATAAATAAGGGAACTAAAGGTCAGGAGTTCCCAGTATAGTCAATACTATCAATGGAGCTTAGATTTTGTTGCCTCATTTCTAATGTGTTTATCTCAGTTAGAGCTGAATTGCTCTGTGTCATACACACTCAGTGTTAATGCAGTAAACCATTAGCTTAAGAAGAATTTTAAGGTTGAACAGTTGCTGAAGCCCCTATACAAAACACTGTCCACTGTTTGAAAGTGCAAGAATCCATTTAAGCAATTAGCTAAACATGTATGTATTTAAATGAAAATATTGTTTTTAATTCTTCACTTTTGTGAGAGCTTCAGCATTCTCTTTCAAACCCTCATCATAAAATACTGCCTGAAAATCCTCTTAGATCAATGCAGTGAGAATCTAATTAAATCAAGTTACTGAACTGTGTCCATAAACAGTGGTTTTAATTCTGTCAACTTAGTATCACTAATGCCATCCATAAATTTCGTCACATTTACAAAGAAACCATGAAAAAGTCACAGTTTCACTACATAATAAGTTATGCCCTCTTGTGTGACTTTATTGGGCTCTGTTAGGATAACAGCAGCCAGCCAATTTAAAATGTTCAGGCCTCATTTTGTCAGCATCTGTGATCCAAGGGGTCATTCATTAAATTATGACCTTATTTCTTCTGTGTGGTGTAACAGACAGAGAGGAAGGAAGGGAAAACAAAAAATAATATTGTAAACACGATTATGGAAGCTCCCCAATATTATTTAGTTATCTGCATGTATAGCTCATTAACAGATGCTTTATCTCAACAGAATGAAAATTTCACCATAAAACTGAAGACCCTTATTGGTCAGCTATCAGAGTTTCCCAAGAAGAGTGTCCAAATAGATACAGTGAAAAGTAGGAAATACCACCCTGAAATTTAAGGTGTAACATGGAAAACATCTTTTTCTGAGCAGTACTAAATGACACATAACTAAACCTTAGAACTGTATGGTGAAACATACTCAAATAATTTCATTATTATTTGATCACCTAGTTTAGGGACAAAAGTGGAAAATTTATATTGAAATATATTTTTATTCTAATTAAATTACATATCATTTATTTGCCAATGATTTAACATAAAATGTCTAAGGATAATTGATAAAACCTCATTTCTGTAAGTGCTCATTTTTCTCCACTGACTAGAGAGAAATTCTGGTGAGTAGGCTTGATTTATGATATCCAACTATTAAAACAATAGAGATAATTGGAGTAACTTTAATGCAGAAACCCCCCTTGAGGCGACAAAGAAATCTATGTAGAGTTACTTGAATAATGATGCTTTTGTCCAAAATCAGCATCCCTAGGCATGACAGGATATAAGTAAGAATAAAATAATAAGTTAGAGGCTTCATCCTTAAGCCTTCATTAGAGACTTCTGAAATACAAACAAGACATAAGATGCTATGAAGGAAGGAAACAGACTTGCTCACTGGCCAAACTTTAACAGATGTACTAGTCTGTTGTAATTTGTTTATGGAAGTCTGCAGTGAGAAAGCAAAACAAACAAAATAAGAAGTAAAATAAAGTAAAAACAATCTTCTCTCTAGAATTGCTACTGAATAGAGAACCTCCACCAAAGTGCAGCTAGGATCAGCAAAAGAAAAGAACTGTGTCAATCATAATTTTTCTTCATCACAGCTTCTTTGTTTTCTCTCTGATCTCTCTGAATATATTTATTACAACTGGCTGAAAGAGGCATGATTGATATCCCAAGATGTACACACTCAAATGAATTGGGGGATGCAAAGCAGTTCATTTTTCAGTAGCACATTATCTATGGCTTGGGCATGACCCGAGATACAATCTAAGCATCAAAAAAAATCCATTAACTGGAGACAAACCTAAACGTGTTTCTTTAGCATATAACCTCCATATAAATCCCATTTACGTTGCTTGAAGTGGTAAAATTTCCCTTCAGCTTATCAGTATGAAGACGAATATAACAAACCAAAACCAGCAAGAAAACAACTTCAGGAAGAGATCTTATTGCCACGCAATGGGCTGGGTTGAAGGAGACCTTGAAAGGTTATGTAGTCCAACCCCTCTGCCATGGCAGGAATACACAGGTCAGAATGATTTTGGGTTTTTTAACAATAAAACAAATAGAACAAATCCCTATATGTATATACCTCATACATGACTAAAATGTTGAAGTATCCTTATATCCAGCTAGAGGATTACGATTCTAGGGAGAGGACCTTCAGCTGCTGCATATACATTCCATGCAAACTGATGAACATGGACTTTGTTTTCAAACACAATAGTGTGTGGTGTAAACTAAAAAATTTATATAGACCATAAACACATCCATAAACTAATATATTAAAAGAATGTAAATACAATATTATATATATGGTTTTTAATAAGGTGTAAAATACATCCATTTAAAATTTTCCCTTTTGCTCTTTTTTAAGTCTTCTGATTTTCTGAACCGCTTTAATATGTATATCGGATTTGGATCCTAAGGAGAAAAAATTTGCAATATATTCTGGACTTGTAAGAGCAAAACGGGGATTTTACAGTCTCTCCTCTTGCAGGTAATATGAACCTTATCTGCTCTAAGGAATTACAACAAGGACTCCAAATCCTTTCAGATTCTGGGCTCTCAGCACCAGCAGCCATTGCTTTTGTTCCAAGTTGCTGGAGGAAAGGAAAAATTACTGATTTTCATAAAGATCATACATATTTAAGAACTTTTGCAGGGTGTGTGAGTAATACACTGCAGTGATTCCGCTACTGCATGCCAACAGTTTCAAAATCTGACCTCTCTACATCCATAAATAATACTTCCCAAATCAATCATGTAATCTGAAATTGTTCTACAAGTATTACATACACATAATAATACTTATTAAATTATTATGCAAGGCTCTTATTTGCCAGTTTGTCTATCAGAGATACTTAAAAAAAACCCCTATAACCTCACCAATTCATATTTGTTGAAATTTTGGCTATTACAGTTCTCAAATTCTGCATGTGGTTTATTTTCTCCTTAAGTTAAAGATCATCACAAATACCAGCTATTCGTACAAGTCTGTATTAGTTCACCTTTTGTACTTGGATCAAATTTCCATTGCAATCTCCAAGATCAGTTTATTCTTAGAAAACACATGGGAGACCAATCAGGAATATGTGAATACAGCAATCATAACCCTGTTGTGTTCAAAAGGGTTTTTCATGAGATAACATTAAATATTGTACAATTCATGCAGATGAAGCTCATGATAAAAGCAGTATCGATGTGTTTTATTTGTTCACTTTATCAATTGCAAGTATGAGACAAATAACAAAACAGTAAAATAAGAAAACCTTTACTCAGCCCATTACAGTATCAGTCATATTACTACTAATATATCATAAAGCAGGAGTATAACTGGTAGATTAGATATACCAAGATTGATTACTTCCAGCCTGAAGTAATGCTTTGTGCTAATAAGAGCAAATGCTCTGTTTATGATCTCTGTACACCAGGAGCTGACACCTTTGCCAGCCCTGCTGGTACCACCTAGAGAATGTACTTGTTGCTGCCATGTCGTATCTCAGGAGCTTCAGTAAACAGTATATACAGCTGCACACAGGAATTGAAACAAGCCACACAGAAGAGCTAAATGCAGTTGCTAGCAGAAATTTCTAGAATAGCCCAGGAGGGTTTTTACAAATCAGGACATGAAGAGCCCCTTCAAATCTAAATTTCCCTTGGTGGTTAACTGCTGCTGCATTAGCAAATCTTGCGAACTGGAAAACCTTGCTGAGCTGTCTTGCATATAGTTACACCGTTGAAATGTGAAACACAACTGTTAAGAGTGTTTGCAAGCTTAAAGTATTTTCAAATGTATCAATTCAATCACACGTATTAGAGAGTTATATTATGCTTTACCTGTTCACTAACCACAGGTAATAGCTGATTAAAACATACATAAAAGATCATGCATAAAAAAACCCTTTTAAGTGTTTTAAAGGAGAAAAGTGTAATTTAGAATTAGCTAAAAAAATGGGCACAGACTTAAGAAGAGTGGGAGACAACAGCTGCAAAGCTGCAGACTTACAGACATCCTGCAATACTTAAATAAACCTCAACCCACTTTATGCATTCACAAACTCTGTAATCTTTTCAACACTACAAATGGCCACAGGATTACAAAAGAGAACTGAAAAAAAAGGAATAAAATTGAAAGGCCAGCTACTCGAAAACTCTCTCAAAGATAATCACTGAGACAATTTCTCAAAAAAGAGGCAGAGAGGGAAATAAAGAGGAGAAAATATTCTATATGAACATGCTTACCTGTTTCAATTATAAAACCTAAGAAGTATCTAGATAAAGTTTTAGATATTAAGATGCACTTTTTTTCTGCTAAATTTGGATTCATACATTGTTTTGCAAAGTCGGGTGCAACATAATAGCAGTTAACATACACTCACATCATAAATTTCTCCCAGTAAGTAATCACTCCAATATTACACTTTCCCATCACTGTCAGTTTTAAAACCTGTCTGTAGATACCATCTGATAACATAAGGGTCTTAGAAGGTTACAAGAGGCCTTTGAAAGATTGTTCTTAAAATTTCCTGGCATTGTAAGGTATTTAAAATAAGTTACAATAAATGTATGTCAACTATGTATGTCATCCTCCTTCAGTTATCAAAGGTATGCATGCTGTTCCTATGTAGTAGTAATAGTGTTGACCTGGAACAATTAATATTCTTCAGAAGTTTTACAACATCACCACTCACAGTGAGGAAAATGTAGTTAACAAAAAAGTTTATGGAAGCTATTTCTATTTTATTCAGAAATGTGACACCGTACCATAAGCTGCATGGAACAATGAATTTAAATCCCTAATTCTGTCTCATGGATTCAGGTAAGCTATATCAATTAAGGATACAGAAAATAATTTGTAATCAAGTTTTCCCTGGTAATGTTAAATAGGTAAGCCTTTGAACTCAAGAAAAGTGCAAACTAAAACAAATTTTCTGTGGAAAAAAATACTATTGTCAGCGTCCTGTAGGACTGAGGAACACACTGTGCATGACCACGCATTTAAAAATCTTCCAGCAGTATTTCTTTACTAAGGTCAAACTCAGCACCTGTTTAAAAATAGCCTGTTCTGAGGGCGAAGGGGATCTTATGCAGACGCAAACATCACAGCAGGCCTTCTGGGTGTACAGGATGCTATTATCCTTTGCTTGCTGACAACATACTTTCCTTTATATGGCAAGACCACACTTCTGTCATTACAGTTGTCCTAGTTCTGGAAACATCAAAGTTATTGTTCTGAGAATGCCACTAATTTATCCCTTAAAGCAAACATATAAAAAAGACATAACACAAGAAATATGGTCACTAGCTCTTTTTTGCCTTAAGATATACACTACTAATTACTGAAACCCTAAATGTCATTATGCTATAGATGATGAGCTTATGAGAAGAATAATTTTAAGTTTTTACTCCTACCTTTTCCCTTTCCTAGTCCAAAATTTTGATAATATACTAATTTTTTTACATTTCACAAAAGTAGCATTAAAGAAGATACCTACAATAGCAGAGTAAATCAGAGCTGAGTGGCGAGACAATAGGCTGGCTAGTCTTCTGCTCCATAGTGGCAGAAGACACAGGTCAAGTTCAAATCAATTTAAGTTCTATTTGTGAAATAAATGAAAAAGATTTTTGTCAATTCTTCCTACATAAACCCATTAAATTACAGACATGACATGAAAATTTGAAGGTAACCCCTGTCTTTGCTTCCAGTGGTCTATCACATTAATTTTTTCACCTTCACTTTAGGTGCCTTTTATACTTTATTCCCAGTACATTTTTCTCTATTTTCAGTCCATTATGAATGAATCCAGTCAGACTTCATTGAAAATCTAACAAGTGAGCAGACAACTCCTTGGATTCTTGTGTACTTTAGCAGGCTCCACTTCTCACTGGGAAGCACTGTCCTCATATATTGGCAAAGCATTTCCCTTTACTATAGTATGTTAAACACATCCCAGTCTTTGGACACCTGCTTGTGGACTGCCACTCATCCCACTGATTGTTTCACCACACACATCTGCCTGAACCTACTCATTGTTTCTCCTTCAGAAAATTTACAGTCTGGTTATAAAACCCAAATGCAAACTTAACATTCTCTGTATGTTCAGCTATTAACAAAACAGGTTTTCAATGCATGGCTGGGTCTTTTAGAAGCTGTTATAAGACAAATATCATAACCACATAGACAGAACAAGAGGTTTTTAGAAACTCCACTTCCATGCCATAAAATAAATTAAAAACATCATAATGCTTATTGTAAACATTAATAAGTAATGTTAATCTTAATAGTGTACAGCTATTATGCCTCACATCTTAAAAGTTCCATTGCTGAAATTCCATTTGAAGTAAACAAATACAATAATTCAGGCAGGGAAGTACCTCTGGAAGTTATCTACTTCAGCTCATGGCCAAAAGAGATGCAACTGGAAAGGCAGATGAGGATGCTTGGGTTTTTGCTAGTCCAGTTTCAATTAAGGCTGGAGGTTTCATAGCCTCTCTGGCTAATAACTTGGTGATTCTAATTCTGCTTTTTTTTTTTTTTTTTTTTTTTTTTTTTCCCCATGTGTACAGAATGCCCCTTGTTGCAATTGTGGTCCCTGTCTCATCCTTCTGCTGTGCATCTCTGAGAAGGACTTTTCTCTGTAGCTGATCATCAGATAGACAGTTGACAATAACAATGAAGTCCCAAATACAAATATATACACACGTTTTTAAAGCTAAATGTTATTCAATTGCACTTTTCAGAACAGCTGATTGAGCATAAAAAACTAATGTTACTTTCATCAATATAATTTCCCTAGAAAATACAGTGATTATAAGGTTAATTATAATTTTAAACCTGATAATTTGCCATTCCCTTGCTTTTGCCTTTGCTAACAGGTTGAAAAATCAGAAAACAAGGCCAAGACTGCTTATTACATGCAAAAATATTCATGTCTACAATATACTCAACACAGGTCAAGACCCATGGTTTTTCTTCCAACTTCACCAATTAGTTTGGAAATAAATATTTTTCATGTGTAAGCAAAATTCACTTTGTCAGCATATGTACAGTTAATTGAAAGATTCCTAGAAGAAACATCCTGTATTTAATATTTATGGTTGCTCATAATACAACTGACTAAACTGGCTTAGGGGAAGTTATTACTGAAAGATAAAAGTCAGCTGTGGCAATATTTAATGTATAATTTGTCCAAGAACACAAAGTTTGAAATATTCTGTAAAATAAAATAACACCTCAGTATTTCCCAAACTGTACACAAAATGAAAGCAGGCTAACTGCCAAAAAAAAAAAAAAAAAAAAAGGATAAAATGTATTTAGGTATCTTTTTTCACACAAAGAACCAATTTCATTTGGTTAATCGCTTACATCTAGAACTTAAAATATAAATAATCAGATAATCAGGCTTCACCTCATAAGAAAAATTACTGTATTCTAGGATTCAAGAACTGCTGAATCATACTGTAACATCCTATATATATTTTTCTGTTAGAGCTTTCATACTACTGCAGGTATCAGAACTTAGCATTGGAATATGAAAGCGTTGACACCAAGGAACTGGATCTCTTTGAAAGATAACAGTTTTATATGGAAAAGAAAGAGTAAGCTGGTTTCCAGAGTTGTCCTACAAAAAAAAAAAAAAAAAAAAAAAAAAAAAAAAAATCATTACTCCCTCTTCTCATAAGTATAGAGAAACTTCTTCATAATAGGTGATATAGCATCTTCAGATCCAAAATGTGTACTCTTCACAATTCAAGTAAAGCAATATGAAAGGTAAACACTTGAAATAGGTAGTTTATCTTAAACTGAATCTAGTATTTCATTAATTCAGCACTCAGCATTTCATAAGAGCAGCGGAACCTAACATTAAGTACTTTGATTTGTTATCTTCTCTAGGAATCTTAGTCAGAACATTGGCATCACTTTTAAGGGAAGGAAATTACTTTCAACAAAGTATCACTTTAACAAGCCTCTAAAGTGTCAAGGTATCTGATCAGCAGATTAAACAGAGTATGTATTCAAAGCATATATTTTAAAAGTATGGTCCATCTATATTTATAATAATCAAAAATACACTTGATCTAAAAGTACAAGAATAACCACATGAATACCCATTAATTTTTTATCCTTTAATAACACAGATTTTCAGTCTGAATTTACATAAGAAGGAGCTGTCTAATCTGAATACCTTACAGAGAATGAGCACTGGAATTTCACATTAGTTGCTGAAACAGTCATATTGCTTGCCACTTCCAGCAATGAGATTGTGTAGCTTATTTCACTGACTTGTAAAACCTTTCCTAGTTCCAAGTACGTATAAACAATGCCAGTCATAAATAACCAGTAATTACTTCTCAGCAGTTGGAAATGCACTGAGAAAAAAAGGTATTAAATATTTTCCTATAAGAGTTGCCAAAGGTCCTAGAGTTTCTTAAGGTTCAAGGAAAAAACATTCAGGAAACATATACTGTTACCCTACTGTAGCAGAAGATTCTGCTACAGCAAAGCACATTCCTAGCATCTAAATTCTAACTATTTCTAAGCTAAGGCAGGTTTCAAACTCTTTTGCTCAGCATGACTTTCACAGGGCAGTCAGCCATCCTACTGTAAGGCAGAGTTACAGGGTCAGAGACAGCTCTACAGCCAACCAAATCATCGCTGCAACTTCTGCAACATTCCAAGCAGCTGTCCACTTGGACATACTGTGACTGCCCATCATCTAGAAAAGTATAAAAAACTATCCTATACACTGTTCCATCTTTTTCGAATTTCTGTTGAAAAGGTAAAAATTATGCCACACGGTAAAATAGGCTTTTTCTGCTTCTTCATTTGCCTGATTACTAAAAGGTGAAGTAAAAACAATTAAATTAAATTAATAAATCAGTTAATTTTTGAGACTGAAAATTACTGTTAACACTCTTCCAACAGTAGAATATAGGGCCTCTTTATGTATCAATTAGCTGCTAACACCCATCATCCTACAATTTGAAGATAACAACATAACCAGTTTTTCTCACCTCTTTCTCACTTTCCAAAGAATCAGACATACATGTATTTTTGTGTAATTTACAATTAACTTGTTTTTATTATTTACATACTAATCTAGCTGACTTGCAACACCACTATAAGTCACAGTTATTCCAGTGTAAATACAGAGAAGTCAATATACTTATCAGAATATACAGTACCAATTCAGTAGCATCAAAATTAAAGCTGTTCTACACAGGATAATCTACAGATCTGTATTTTTAAGTATTTTGCTTCTGAGGGCGGCAAAATGTAATCTCCCTTCACTTTCACTACAACGGGTCTTCAAGAAATTTTATGCTACTTACCTCAGCAGTGAATTCAACCAAATGCCAAAGACTGTGCATGGGGCTTTAATTATTTTTGTCAAGTCTTTCAATGTTGTATTTTTAAATGAAACACAAAGACTATATTATATGCAGGAAAACCAAAACCAAACAAACAAACCAAACCCCAAACCTAGAACAACTGGGTAATCAATGAAGTGGATTTAGTAAACTTCCAATGTATTATTCTAATAGATATTCTAATAAATGTTCATCAAGTCAAGCAACATTTTGTTTCTTAATTCAACAGCAAGGTACTTAATTCCACAGCAAGAACAATAAAATAAAAATCAACCAAAATATGAAGTTCTGACAGCACAACTTACAACACTACAGTAGTCTTCCCAATCAATCAATCAATCAATCAATCAACATCTCTTTCACAAACAGCAAAGGCCATCTGACTTCCCCATCATTACCTTTTTAAAACTAAATACAGCTATTTTTAAATCTCCAACCTGCAACTTAACCACTAAACAATCTGTAAGATATAATATTCATTCATGTGACTTTCTGACCTAAAGAGTCTAGCCAGACTCTTTCCAGCAGTGTTTCTTGCAATCAAATCTTGTCAACTTCCTAGTCATATCCATAGACTTTAAATGTAACAACCATAAATTTAACTGCAACAACTTCCTTACTCCTCAACTGCTCAGTTTCCACAGTAATGCAATAACTGCCTATTAAACACCTCTGAGCACTTCATATTAAAACCAAGGATCATGTACACTATCCGGAAAGTTTCCTTAGAAAAAGGATTTTACTTTATAAATAGAAGATGCCAGGCTTTCTTCCACCAATAGTACTAACACACTTATATATAGTACGATACCCATGCTAAGAATAGATCGTAACACAGATAATAAAAGTAGAACTATGTATTTGATTTTTATCAAGAAAAGACATGAGAGGAGTTTTTTTCCCAGCTAAAAGAACAGAATAGGAAAAGATTTTCTGAGGTCACTGAGGCACAGAAACTAAAGTGATTATTTAGCTTCTGTGTCAGCACAACCTCCTTTGCAGTGTCCTACCTGCAAAAAGACAGATGACTTGCTACAGAGACCTAAGTACAAACAAAAATAGAACAGAAATTGGAAGACTTAAGAAGGCCAAGCAAAGGTATTCATAAAAGGCTGTCCAGTATTTTAGTCAGAAAGAAGCTTTCTTAAATGTAATGCAAGAGCCATTACATATCCATTCATGTTATGTCTGTCAGAATTTAGTAGAAAATCTTTTCATAATTACAAGTAATTCAAAATCAAGGCAGTTTCTTCAGCAAGCACCTTCTTACTGATATTTATTTTACTAAGCTAGTCTCAATAATGAAATTCCAATTAGTGGTCATCTATGAATAGCATATATTCAGTTTGCACCATTTGAGAACTCTTGTTTTCATCAACTAAACAAGACTACATTCCTTCAAAAATTGCATTATTCAGATTTGCGTGAATGGGTTGAAACTTGTTGAACCATCACACAAAATCATCATTGCAATTATCTTTTCCAGTTTCCATTTCTGAACAGATGCCAGTGAGGGACACAGCTGCAGAAACAACCTCAAATGCAGTACTTTGATTCTTCCTCCAGAATGATAATCTGCACTGGATTTTTCAAACATCAAGCTCAAATAAATGCTTAGCAGTTTACCCAAAATAACGGAGTTTAGTGAAAGGTCTGAGTATAATCTTACAGTCAGAGGAAGCAGTTACAAAAGCCACTTAATATCCCTCATAAGGATATTAGGGATAGGAGACAAGAAGTATGATTTGGAGGGTTTTTTTTAATGTCAAGGAATTATCTATATAGAAAGTCGAGTTTGTATTTAAAGCAGTTATGCTCCTATATGAGAACTCAAAAGAAGCTGACAAAATACAGAATGCTTATTTCCTTATTTTTATAGCTGACCTTTAAAAACATGTTTTTAAACATACTGCCTATTTAGGTATTATAGTTCATACTTTTAAAAGCATGTTATTATTCAGAATGTGCAGAACAGCATGGTTCTCTGTTTTATTTCATCAGATTAATTTAGCATAGCTATTTTTATTTGACACATTTGACACATTCTAAATTAGCAATGGAGGGACACCTGGCAACCTACCCAGCAAGTAAGTTCCTGTTCTCAGTCAACACCTTCTCAGTTGGAGAAGGTGTTCTCTCTGTATTACAGACATAGTGCAACCTTTAAATTAACCTCTAATTTTTGACCTCATGGTTAAAATTAGTGTCTGCGACTACAACCTTAACTTTTCATCATTTGAAAATCTAAACAGCAACTTTTTTCCACATTAAGGCAGGAATTTTGGAATAAAAAGACAGTATGATTGTACAATCAGGACAGGAGGTTTTCCATAAAGGCAACCAAAATTAATTCTAGATCTAGAAATCATTCCTTGGCAACATCCTTTTTATAACAATGCCTGCATTTGCGCACAGTAAAAAACAAATTACATACAGGTAAAGTTGGCAAAAATATCCCTTAATCTGCAGCAGAAGAGTACTATCTCTATAAGTACTGGGATGTGCAGCTGCAGCATGTATTCCCAGAGAACTGCATGAGCTGTACAACCCCCACTGTGGTGCATACGGCTCCAGCTACAACACTGCTGGCACTCAAACTTTACAGAGTAAAACCAGCTGAGAGACCAACCACTATGTGTCTTATAACTCATTCTGCAACATCTGATAAAGTTCTACACAACTGTTGAGATCTACCTCAGCTAAGCTCTTACAAAACAGATGCCTGTTTCAACACAAAAGTTACTTAAAAATCAAGGTCTGCCTGGCAAAAACACGCACTCATCTTTGAAAGATGACCTCGTGCTACATGACTATTTTTTTCTCTTCGAAAACAAATAAATGCATTTCCAAAAGTAAAATATAATGCACTTTTTTCTTTTTTTAAGTCCATTTAAGAGATGGAAAGGTAGTATTCTAGAACACAGATTTTACAGAAATTACTTCATTTATTTAAAAATTATTCCTGTTTTTATTTTCAATGTTTTAAGTACCAGTAATATAGCAGTACCTAAATTAAGCACTTGAGCAAGTAATCAAGTTAAGAATGATAACATTTTGCTTAGTTCCGAATCAACTTAAAATTATGAGTTCAAAAGTTACAGCATGTAACATTGAGCTCTCCTAATTCTGGTATCAATATAAATGAGAGCAAGCTAAAGGGAAAGGAATATTCTGAAGGCTGAGGTAAGAAATAACTATTTGTAAAACACTAAAATGCAATTAAAGAAATAATTTTTGGCTAACAACCTATTATCTCCATTGGTTTTACCTGAGTCTAATTCTATATTTTTAAAGACTAATGCCATTCTAAATGCTTTGTCTAAATGCACATGTGTGCATAGAGTGGCTAATTTGACAGCTGTGGTTGAGATGAGTGCTTCACCTACATCAGACACACCGATCGAGGTGGCAGAGACACATGCAGTCTTCATTCAGTACCTTTACTAGGTATAAACACCAGCAAGTACTTGAGTACTTGGATGTTCGTTTGCAAAGTCATAAAATTTTATATATATATATGTTTATGAAGAACTAGATTGGACAACAGAGGAAAAACTTTTCCGATTTGCAAGCAGTATCAGAATCATGACCACAGGCTCACTGATTCTCTTCTGGGGCATCCAGGACTCACCTCTTTGCTTTCTTCATACCATCAGAGATACCATGTCACTCTGGATGGCTGCTGTTTCTACCAAAATTCCTAAAAGGATTGTTGACATCCCAACTAGCAATGTCCACTGTAAGTAGAAGGTCAACAGGCAAAACTTGGAGCAAAAAGATGAGTTTGATTTGCCCTGGTCATGCTCCCATGAAGGAATAACTTACTTCAGCTCTTGTTCTGCAAAAGATCACCCTCCCACTATTAACCTCTAAATTATCTTCTGCTACAACTTGGAGGAGACAGTGGACAAATGTAAAGCAGCCAACAAGAACACAGAACAAAACAAAGGCTTACATATCCATTTTCCTATCTCTGTCAAACCAACACTTTCTACACTGAATTTCTGAGAGGAACAGTAAAGAAGCCCCTGATGGGAGATCAGCCTTCCCTAATCATGCCTTACCTGAATCAGACTCTGAGGACCAGCGAGTAAAATTCATGCATATATGTGAGTTATATATGATAGAAATCACAGGTAAACAATCAAAATGAAAAAGATAGAAATATCAACCGGTTTAAACAATAAAAGCATTGTATAGCAAAATTAAGTCTCAGAAACTGGAAAGTACAAAATCACATCCAGATACTATATTCTGCAAGACTTTACCACACAATTAAAAACTTAACAGGACAATCAGGAAGCAGGCCAACACTGCTTCTAACAAACCCATATCATGAGATACTTAAAAGTTGTTACTGATAAATGTAAACATTGAGGGATATTTTATATTGAAACTATGCAATAGATTATTTTTGTAGTGTTCAACTCCCTTTGTATTGATCTTAAAGTGCTTTTGGAATACTCTGATCTGATTTTCCAGTGAATTTCCCAAAGACTAAGAAAAAATTCTGTACAGTGCATGAATACAACTTCTTCTATGTGGGTGTACGTAAACTCCACCAAGATTAGGGAAAAGTTTACAAACATACAAAAATCCTCACAACATCTAAAATACTAGTTATCATACTCAAACATACAGCAAAGTGAAAATAACCAATGCAGATGGCTCAGATAGAATCACAAACATTCAAGGTCTATAATAAGAATGAGACTATTAATTTTGTTTTCTGACAGACAACGTGCTCATTTTCTGTTCAATCTATTAATTGCTAATCAGTTAGACTGACTCTTTTAAACAATCACCAGAGCATGACTTGGGTAAAAGGGATGCACACACAGGCAGAATCACATTTTACAGCAATCATTAAGTGACCTGAAATTGGAGTCCTTTTGCAATATTATCTGTAGCAAACATGAAAAAATTCATATTTGTACCTAGACTATTTACAAAAAATTTTACATGACAGAAAATGAGAAAGATCGCTGCAAATTTTAAGAGTCTAACAAAAGAAGAATACATGACAGAGTTGGCTTTAAGAGCTGGTAGTGAAAACTGTCTTACAAATTACCACTATAGTGAAGAGGTAGGCAAAAAAATGGGACAATCAGAAAAGAAATATGACAAAAAGACAGGCAGATAATATGGCTTCCAAAGACATTTCTGTTTCAATCTACATATTGTGCATTTCACTTAAAAAACTAAAACCTCAAGCTTAAACTCTCCAAGCCTATAACATGAGTACGCATTGTATCCCTACGTCAATTACGAGCACTTTGACATTCTATTTCTATATTATATTAAGGCTGAAATGGAATTTCTGTCCTCTGTTAGTCTTGCGTATTTTCAACAGCAAAACACTGCCACCTTTTGGCTTGATACATAGACCTCCCAATTTTAAATGTAAAATTATGTATTTTGCTCCATTTGTCCTTTTTGGAGGTGGTTGAATTCTTGTGATCTTATCTAAAATTTTATTCAGTAGACATACTGCACCAGGAAGAAAAACATACAGTATTAGTCAACAAGGAATATTTTTCTCATAAGCACATAGCCAAGCAACTTAAAACTATACTCCTATAAGCCACATAATGTTTTATCTATCTCACAACTCTTTGTTCTTGGCAGTTTTGGTACAATACACACTGTATCACATGATATCTTGCATTGCATTCCTTTCAAGTAAAAACTTGGTAATGCATTCTTCAAACCTCTGAGTTTTGAAAACAGACAACAGAAATAACAATAATGCATTATTAAAAATGTTATGCTCCTTGCTCACGTATATACCTACATTATTGTAGGTGAAACATTGATGGTCCAGTATCTACATAAGCAGGTATTAAAACATATGAAAAATTACTTACACCAGTGACACAATGTCCCCACGCTGTACATCATAATTTCTAATGCTCCAGTGGTTTAACAGTACTACATCAGATGCTTGTCTTCCTCCGGGATTCAAAGAAGGCTGAGAAAAGGGGAGAAAAATAGATCTACATTTAGATCTAAATTTCCTTTATCAATCTTCCACCTAATTCTCTTTCCATCAACAGGTGAAACCCATTAAAATTGGTAAAAATGTACCCACTTACTGTAAGAGACCAAGAATCTGTTGTATTACAGGAAGCACATTTGAAATACATTTCTTTATTAAATGACATGTTAAATAACATTAATTTATGACAAACTCTAGTTCACATCTTTCAATGCACTACTGCATACAAATCAGATTACATAGGATACATACTTAGGGCAAGCCTGATGAAAAGGGGGGATTGCTGTTACTCCTTATCATTTAATATTAAAATCAATGGAGAACCAAGTACATTAATCCCCAGGAAAAAACCAAACAAGCAAACGAGCTTTTTGCAGGCATCTTACAATTTATAAAAGCATAACACACTAAAAATGAAGAATGTACTTGTAGCAATACTAATTTCAGCATCCTTTGCAAAGGGGAAAAACAAATCCTATACCTACAGCACACATTGGCACTGGCAATAAATGTGGGGTTTCCGTAACAAGACAAAAAAAAAGCATGAATCAAAATAACTAAGCAATTAATGCATAATTTGGAGATACATCAAATTGCCCAAAATTATTTTGTGTGATGTGATATGATACAAAAGCAGGGTACCTGATCAATGCTGGCTCTGAGTTAACTCTTGAGAAAGGGCAGAGGAAGGAAGAAGCCCATCGCAGTACTGTCTTTTATGTTTGCAAGGCTTACTTTAAAACAGAGACTCCTTTTATTAGACAGAAATTAAGAGTATTCCAAACTGAAGTTTTCTAATAGCTTTTTTCTCAGAAAGCTTTTTCAGAGTCTCCAAATACAATTACAGTATCTCCCAAGTTGGCCAAGAAATAACTGCTAATGTATATTCTAGAGTTAGGTGATATATGCAATAGAGCACATAGTGTTGAAACAGCACTACCCCTCGTTTGTATGATAACTGCAATATTAGCTAAAAAGTTGGGGGTTTTTTTGTTGCTGTTGTAGAAGAGGCACTTACAATACAACTGGAACCATCACATAAACCACTGAACTTTCACCACTGATATTCCCCTCTCCAAACTGATGGTACCTTCGATGAGTAAACCAACAGGGGGACTGAAATTAACCCTTCTCAACCCTAGTAATTACACAGTGTCGAATTTCATTCTACTGTTATTCAGTAAACTTTGCTCTCAAATAAAATGATTAATCAGCATTCATTTTTAACTTCAAAAGCAATTTAGAAGTACTCTTTACTACAGTTTTTTCATTCATTATTGTTAAACAGATTGGTTTAACAAAGACAGACTTCAAGTGGGATTTGTGAAAAATTAGTTTTTCAAGGTGCAAGAGGAAGTCATGTGGTAGGGTCCTCAGTAGGTGTAATTACAGTAAGTAATATAATAGGATATGATAGGTCAAAAGAATATACATGGTAGGGAGAGGGGGAGGGATATGATGTTGTGTGTTTAGCTAAAGAGCAAATAAGGCTAGTTACATTTTGGGCTACAGGCGGACTTCTAGTTAGGTAAATCAGGGGATCAAAGCATATCCCTTAACATCCATGGAGATATGGTCCGGGTCTAAGCTATAAATATATTAATATTCATTGCTTTTTTATTAACTAGACTCAATGCACTGCAAGAACCAGATAAATGAAAACCAGGAGCTAATGAGCAGTTATTTTACTAGTAGTTTTTATTCAGGATTTCCAGAATTATTTATCACCTTTGCAGCATTTTCCACAGAAGGTTCATATATTTACATACAAGTGACTTACATACAAATTCACAAATAATTCAGTCATACTCATTTTGCCAAGTGTAGGTACATACAGGCCAGAAGCTTACAACACTGCTAAGTATAAGGCAGAGGCCAATCTCAGAAAGCAGGAATCATACATATGACATATCCTCACAAAGTAAACTCCTTAGTACCCAAAGGTATCTGCCTTAAAAGGCCGAAAGAGAAGGATGAAGCAACTAGAAACCTTAAAACCATTGTTCCAAAAGACAGTGTATCTTACAGCTGATACATAGAAAATATCTAAATGAGTGTTCACACACTTTTTATATCAAATAAACTTACACCAACTAAATCTTAGAAAGAAATACACCAGGTAGTTACAGTATTGCCTGCCATAGTTGCACAATCCCGGCTGACTCCTATTTTTTCCTGCATTTAAATAAAGTAAATACCTCAGAATTTTATTACATTTAGATATTGCATAAGCTTTTTTAACTTAAAGCACTCTAAATGCATTTTTAACAATTCCTGATCTCATTTTGACATACAGAGTGGATACCCAACTCATTATACATTAGAATTGTGTTTGAGAAAAATACAACGGTGTAGGCTTTTTCCTTCTCTCTCATAAAAAAAAACCTGACAAATGTGCAGACAATAATACTATTTTGTTGGAAGAAACTGAAGGAAAACTAGGAGACAACTATTCATTTACATCAACAATCACTATTGTCTATTAAAAAAAAAAGGCTAAATTCTTCAGCAAGCCTGTCTCTATTGTAAATAACACAAACCAAGATTCCACAACAAACAAGTATAGAAACAATAAAACTTATTCCTCATGATATTTGAACTAGTAGTAAGGTTTCAGGTCTAGCAAAATCAAAATACAGCTTCTGCAAAAGGAGTCAACACATAGCATCACAAGGGCTTTCCATAAGAAACAGAATGACAGAGAGGCTTCTTCCTTCTAGTCTGAAGCATTATAATTTTTTAGCTCAAGTTTTTGGCATAAAAGCCTGCTACAAATGAGGCACACAGGTCTTAATTTAAACTGTAGTGCAGAAGCCACAAAACATTAGTCTTTCCAATTACTAACTAATCTAATGCTAAAAGCATGCAAATTGAGATCCCCAGCCATATGATGAAGCCTCATAGGACACGAGGTACCATAAGTAGGAGGGTAAAAACATGCCCTTTTGCTATAAATAATGATTAACTTGATAGTTGTTATGCAGCAAGTGAAGGTCACAAGTTATTTGCTTGTAGCTTGGGGAACACAAAGAATATTCACATGAGCTTACAGGCTTAGGTACAGTAATCCCAATAATAAAGTTAGGAGGAACTGCCACAGAATAATTACAACTGCTATTATGCATAATGGAATAGAACATTCAATAATGTTTGCTGCAGAAACACAAGTGCTTTGTCAGAGATCGCTGGTCAGGCCACTTCCTATAATCCTTGGTACTGAACTGTTTGCAATAGAACTTGCATTTAAAACTGCTCACATGCTGTCATTTTCTATCCCACCTGAAAACAGTCCATTTGATTTAATGAATTTACAAGTTTATGTATCCATGAGGGATTCATTTTCCACATTTTTATGTATGAAGAGTCTGTAATACCAGATAAGCAATGAAACTCAATAAAAAAATAACAAATCAATATCAAGATGTTCATATGACAACAAACATTAAAAAGTATACAGCCCACACTACAAGAAATCACACCAAAAAAGGCTGCAACAGGCAATTAAGAAATCTTATTACCAGTTATTTGTGTCACTTACATTTAATGCTGTAAACAGATTACAACTCACTAGAAACCCACTATTAGCAGAATGCTAGATGAGCACATCAATCTAAAATCCTAAGCAACAAAACTACCTCATGTGATGATTAGAAAACCCAGTAAATTTGGAAATAAAAGAGAAGGTAATGAAACTATTAAAACTGTTAAAATTATAAACTGCAATAGTTCACTGTTATTCCCTATAGGTTAGAGTTAATACACATATAACTGAAGTCAGCACAAGTGAAATTATGACAGGTGGCTGAAAGCATGAAAAATACAAAATCAGCTTGAGACAAGAGAATGCATGAAGTCTGTCTTAATTGATTGGGTCAGAAAATTTGTATTTTCATTACAAGCCTTATTCATATGCTTGCCAGGGTGTCAAAAAGTGTTCCCATCATCAGTAACTATGAACCAGCAGTAAGGCTGGTACAGAACAAAAGGAGAAAGTGTAGGGGAAGAGAGAGTGCACAGCAGAGAACAAGAGTAAGAGAGCAAGAATGACACAGAGAAATTTATTTCTTGCTTCTTGTCAAACCTTTTAATTTCAGGCTCAGCAGGAGCCAGAATTATGAGCACACAAAGCCAGCTAGACATTTTAGAGGTCTATTACAAACAAATTCTTGGGAATCTTACCATGATATCAAATTGAGACAATAAGGTATCACTGGAAGCATGTGATTGAAGGATACACTCTGCCTATGAACCGACTGAACTTCAGTTCTCCTCATACCTATGGCTTTCAGATATATTTGACATAGGTCACTCTCCTTCCTGAGTGAATTGAAACACGACTAGTACTCCTTCAAGCTTCTCTTAAAGAGAGGGATACATTTCTTATAATTGTGTCCCTGTCAGAGCTTAGATGTCTAATAAATCCTGGCAAGGAAATTAGTATTGTATTAAAAGCATTAGGATTTTTTTTTCAATCTGGAAAATAGCCATATGCATAGAAGTTTAAAACAAACCTCTATTTCAGTTCTGTTTCAGAATAAAACCAGAGAGTTTTACAGACACTGAGGTGTCAGTAAAATTATAAATGTCTGCTTTCAAGCTATCCATTTTTCAATCAACAGAGGGAATGTTTAAGTTAGCAGATACAGCAAGGGAAAAGCTTCAATTTTAATAATCCAGTGAATATATATTGCTTTCCCTTTGTCAGGTTGAATAAATCTAAGCAAATAACTACAGCATTTTTCAGATCTTCCATGGATGAACCGCGTCAACAACGCGTTCTTCAAGTGAGTAGAGAAACAACACTCCAAAACAATACCAGAGCACTCTCAAACACTTGGGACTGACTTCAAAGAAAACATAAAACTAAGGTATTAACCAGAGGGGCACAACAAACTTGTGGAGAGGGAAATCTAAGAAATTTCTTTCCATCTACTGAAGCAAAACTATTAAGCAATAATGGATGTAAAACATATTACATCAGAGGCAGAAAAGATCAAACAATGAAAGGCAATGTGGTATGCTAAAAAAACCCACAACATTTTAAAATTTAAATGCTCAAGTCACACTCACTAGTAGCAAAAAAACCCCAGAAAACAGAAACAAACAAAGGCAGAAAGTCAAAACCAGAAAATCCGACATGAATCTGCATCTTGAATGCTCCGTGTGGCTCTAGATGTGCAACAGAGGAAAAAAATGGGAAGATGGAAAACAGGGAGTTGTACTCATCTGGCTTATTTTATACTTCTCTGGATGCTGTGCTATATATTTGAACTTCTCCTGCCTGAATACAGTAAAAGGATAACAAAACTGGGTTTTTCAGAGTTTTCCCTTCCTCTCCTTTTTAGTGCAAATTTCTGTCTCTGCAACTGCAAACCCTGAGATTCTCCTCTATTTCCCTGGTCATCAATGATATTCAGAATAACAATCAAAAAAGGGCAAAGATAACTTGTGTTACACCTAGCTTCTGGCCTTGGATTGTAGAATTAGTGGAGTAAGATGATTTTACTTTCATCCTGGTTCTCGTGAGAGCTGTCTGCTGAGGTTTCTCGACAGAGTTTAAACATGAGATTACAGACTGCCACAAAAGACAAAATGCCACCTTGCCGTGGCCTCCATGCCACCACATGCTTTTTAGAACATTAAACATAAATCAGCTAAGTACAGGATCAAGCCTAATTTTTCTAGCCCATGTGTAAATTCTGCATAATTCAAATTCCAGCAGCTGGTCTTGATTGCTGTGAAACTCCTTCAAGGTTCTGAGCTTATTAAGACAATCAGAAAAGAGATCTTAACATCCAAGAATCAAATCCTTGCTCTCTGCTAATCGAAATGTTGCAACATTGGAACAAAATACATCATAGTTATCAGTGGTAATGCATACCAATGTGCAGTGCATAGGATTTAAAATGCAAAGTAACAATATGGAAATTTTCTATCTACATTAAAATATAGCTTTTTCAAGACCAAATAAACAGTGAAAATGAAATTGTGTTCATGAGTATTTATTTAACATCTAAATGTTACACATCTTATTTATATTTACTTGCTTATGCTGTATAAACATTCAATATAACCAAAGTAAAAACAGTGAATTGATACCTATTTCCTGATAAACATAAACAACAATGGTAGGTTCATGCCACTTCCAGTATTCTTCCCTGCAATGATGCCATATGTGTTCATTAGTAAGAACAAGTATAGCAAGAAACAATTTTGCCATACAGTTACTATAATGTAGCCACTAAAAATTAATAAAGCCTCTTTGTGAGTCATCAATTCAATCCCAAGAGACAAAAGGTATTGCTCCAAATATTTCTAAATGTTTAGGAAGATATCAAACAATCTATCTTTATCACTATTTTTCCATATATTTTCCTTTTACTGACCCAGAATTTTGGGAAGTTTAGTTTTCAAAATATTTTCTTTCACATCACAAAATATTTAACAAAGTAAAAATTAAACTATTCTATACTAGAATCTCATTTAATAACAATTGAGATAAAGATTTTTTTCACCTTTCTATTATCAGTGGAGAGCCACCTTTCAATTTCCTGACAGACAAAAGATATTTCCAGCAATACCTGCATTGACGCTCCTTCCACCCTTGCCACACAGGCAACTCTATCCAGGAAAGTCACAGTTACAGGAACAGCAACAAAGAAACCTTTAAAAAAGGCTTTAATGTATCTCTTCCCCAAACCCTGAGCCTGTGCCATAATCTGAAAAATATGAAGGAAAGAGAAAAGTTGTTATAAAACAAATCTGAAGTAACATCAACATGAAGCAATTCAACACAGAACAATTTAAAAAAAAAAATTATTATCTATTAGAGTCTCACAATATTCAGAGTGAAAAAAAACCGAGTGCATACATGAGAATGGAAAAAAACCCCAAACCAACAAACCAGAAATCTTCATCAGATTTTAAATGCCTATTCTACAGAACAAAGATTGATACTTCACATTTACCCTTCAGCTAATTTCAACATTTCTTGTGATCCTGTGCTAGCAGAAGTACTTGATATAAATGACTCAGTGTGGCAGGTAAGCAAGAAGCAAAGTGATGCCGATGCCTTAAGTTTTAGCGTTCATGTTTTTCAGATTCTGTGCTGCCTAGGGGTGCAGTTCTGAGCCTCATATTAAGTGCTAGCAAGCTCTCTTCACAGATTAGGTAGACAAATCCTTTTCCTGCTGAAGACCAAGGACAAGCCCAACTTTCAGGCCCAAAAACATAAACAATGGTGGACTGAAGGGAGGAACAAGAAGGATGAGACCTCACAACCTGAAGCTGTAATTGGACAATTGAACCCCAATATGCAAATGGACCAAAACTTACAAAAGTGTAAAACCTCATGACAGGCCTGCCATTTTGTGACCATTCTTAGTCCACCTTGGGTGTAGCCCTGGTCAGGCTCTCGTCCTGCCCAAAGTATACCCTAAAGGCCTTTCAATAAATACCTACTTTTATTCTCTAGCTCTGTCCAGTCTCTGTTTCAGGTCAGCCTTCCCAAGGCATCAATGCAACCAGACAAAATTTAATAACACATTTTGGAAAAAAGAAGCATTGCAAATATTTTTCTCTCCATACAC
The DNA here is from genome assembly GCA_013401135.1 of Cettia cetti. Classification (NCBI taxonomy): domain Eukaryota; kingdom Metazoa; phylum Chordata; class Aves; order Passeriformes; family Sylviidae; genus Cettia; species Cettia cetti. The sequence continues at coordinate 22,892 of VZUI01010239.1, read as the reverse complement.
CAGTATTTATAAATTTTTCACCCCCAAAGGTGGACTGAGTTAAGCAAAGTAAAGCTATTTGCAATACATCACCTTTTCTTTATTAAATATTGTCACACACAAAAATGCATAAATGCATCATTTCCACACTGGTGGTAACTGCAAACGTAAAATCAATTCAAATTGTCACATATATCATAGAGACACACCATAACACAACGATTCCTGCTGGCAGACTAAGACTAATATAATGACACATGGGATGATTCCATTCCAACTCCATTTACTATACTATCTCCCATCTATTTATTTACCCCTGAACCACTGAACATGCTTGGAAAATACCTAAAAAGTGCACTGAAACACTAACTATTTGATTGCATTAGTCGTACCTCTGAAAAGCAAGCTGAATATCCAGGTAGTGCTGCAGAGACTCAAGCCTAATTTACGTAACTGCAGTTTCAGTATAAGAAATGGTGCCCTTCACCTATTGGCAACTCCCTTTTAAACTGCTACTTCCACCTAATGAATCCCTGGTAGATCAGCTTGTGTTTATATTCAAGAACATAGAGTTATTTTTCAATTAAAATAATGAAAAGCTAAATATATACAGTTTCATTCAATCCTCTTGCAAAGTATTTAAAATTTCACACTATATGTTTTTCTTCGCTGCATTTTCAGAAACATGGAAGTGGTGAACTATTTGTATGCAGAATATAAACTGATGTCACTCTGATAAAATAGTGCTAAAGGTAGCATTAAAGCTAGAGCCACAGAAAGAGCTTCTTAATTCCAAAAACCATAAAACTTAGAAAACTCAGTTCTACAAAGTAAGCCATCTGCATATTCTTCACTAGAGTTATTTATAGATATTAATAGCTTTGCAGTGACAAGATCTGTCTTCCAAGACTATCACTTCTGACATTCACCTTCAAAAGGTTTTAATTCTTTTTTTAAGTGGAAATATTTCATCATCTGTTGCTTATAAGTTTACATTTTCACACTGCTTATAATTCAGTCATTTTCTTTCTGAGCATTTCATGAAAACATTTTCAAACTGCAAAAACCACTTTTATAAATAATTTGAAATATTTGTGAAACAGAACAAAAACCTCACCATTTCAAGAAAAAAGCTATAAGGATTTACTCTCAGTTTATCATTTTAGAACTTGTTATTAGAATGACTCAACCAAAACAGACTGTTGCCTCAATCAGCAGAGCCTTACCTTTGGAAAATATACAACATAAAAATAAAAATCTCTAAAAACCAAGGTTTTGTCTACCTTCTGACTACATCATTGCCTACACCTCAATACCCTTCTCTCAACCTATTTACTTTGAACTTTGTGTCTTGAGTTTTGTGGCCGGAACTCTGTTTCTCTGACTTCCTCCACTCTAACAGCAATGTCAGCCACAAAAACCATTTCAAGACCTTACCCACAAATATATTCACCATGTTCTCTAGAGTAACTTGAGCAGGAAAACATTGTCTGACACATGTATCATAAATATGGCTGATTTAGGAACAGTTTTTAAAAATTCAGAACTCAAACAACTTTACTTCTCTTAAAATTCCTCAGAGTCAAATCTCTTCTTCATTAATAGTGAAACATAAATATTCATCCCATTCTTTCTACTAAATCCATGGACAGATCTTCTTATAAACTTCTTGCAGAAGTCCCATACTAGTATCTACAGAAAATCTAGAATCTGAAGAGAAGTAATTGGTGAGACAATTCACAGGAGACCAACCATATGCTTCCTAGAACTACAAGCTAATTAATAGTGACAGAGAATCTAGCAGTCAGGTTAAAATTGCTAAGACAAAATGTTTCATTCTCAGTACACCACTTGTACAAGACGACAACAACAGCAGTATTAAGCAGCTGTGGACATGCTGGGAATTAAAGTCCTACTTTTGTGGGTTTGAACACAGGTAGCATTGCACAATACAAAAAAATATGAGGGGAATAGCACCAGCAGCACCCCTACAAGCAATCAATTTTCAAAGCACCAAAACCAACAACAGCTCATGTGCTGCTGAAGGACTTTTCTACTTGCCCTGAATTTTCTCCTCCCCTGTCCTCTCGGTAACTGATCAAAGCACTGGTTTCATCTTCCCTGTACACCAAAATGATGAATCCTTCTTTTATAATGATGTGCTACATTCTGAACTTTTTCTCGTTGCCCACCTCTGACAGCAAAGGACAGCTTTTCCCCATAACACAGACTGAGCCAGCCAGCAGAAGCCTTTCTTCCCAAAAGACAGCCAACATTTGCACACACATTTCAAACAATTTGAGAAGAACTATGTAAAAACAATCTATCTTTAATCTTAAGTCCTTTCATATAGCAAAACATTTTCAACACATAGGTAAGTTACTATGTCAGTATCTGACTTAACAGTGCACACATTTTTGCCAGGTCTGTTTCATATGCTTTCCCCTCTAAAAAGCACAGACAAGTAACATGCAGAGCTGCCATGCAACTCTTGACAAAACAGTTCACAACCCAGCTGCCTGAAATGAGAAGTTACCCCTCACTCTTTCCATATGAGAGGCTTCAAGTTGCCTTGTACTGCCACAGGAGAAGAAGGGCTGAAACATAGGCGGCAGGAAGACAGTTTGCAGCATTACAACTGGACATGTGAATGGAAAATCCTCAACTGATAAATATTGCTGGATTAAAATGGGCATTGTTATCTTTTCTTATACTTTGATGGTGATAGGAGAAAGAAAATGATAAGCATTTACTGCAGTCACAAGCGAGAATTTAGGGCAATAAAGGCTAGACACAAAAATGACCCTTAAAATTAAAAGAAAAAATTCTGGTTGGAGTTTTTTTTATAAAGAAAACATAAGATAGCCATCACTCCTGAAGATAATATTCTGCTCTTAGAGATTTCTAAAACATCTATAGATTTTAAAAGCATAATGTTTCTGGAGTGAAATTCTGAGATACAGTGCAGCATCTGGTTTATGATGACAGGTTTAAATGCATGTCAGTGAGGCAAGCAAAGTACTGTTTGCTGAAAAAAAATATTTCCCTAACATATATCTGGATCTCTCCCCAGTTTGACACCTTGAATAAGATCAACAAATCACAACACTTAAAAGATGTGGGGGAGAAAAGAAGAAACAAAAGCAAATACAAAAAAAAACCCCAGAATAAAACATTTTAGAGATGCATGCACTTTTCAGCACCCATAAGTTACACTTGTTAAGGGAAAAAAACCCACAGAATAATTCCGTAGAATTGACAAATTTCAAACTAACAACCTTGAAAACTTGTTTGAAATGGAAACGTGGACAAGAAAAATCCAAGATCAAAAATGCTAGCATAGAGCAGGTCAAAGCATTAAGAATTTCACATTGTGCAGCTCAGAGATTAAGGCAGATGGAGCACAGCATTATCCGGACTGAAGTATTTGGTGCACAAAAGGTCCAGGGATTATAATGAGCCTCTCGTGGGTACTACAACATATGGAGGAGAGATGCTATTTAGATAGCTCTCTATGTATAAAATGTTTATTTTTTCTTACACTTGCCTGCACATTAGAAGACACTGTTTATCAAACAGCCTGCAGAAAATCATCAAGTAATTCAGAAAGCCCCAGGTTACAATATATTTGCAAACCTAGGTACTTAAAAATTACCCACAGAAGTATGATAGGAAAAATAGCTGTAAAAACAAGGCATTAGCAGTCATCCGCAAAGGAAACAGAATGGCCCCTGATGTGCTTCTACAAGAAGACATGTGAGGGAACAGGAAGGAGGGAATTACAACCTATATGCAAAACAACTACCCCACCAAGACTGCTATGTTACTGTGAAATGACCTATTTGATCTTGTTCAGGAATTAGTAACTATATGATATATGCTTCAAGAAATTGAAACAACCAACTTCTCTGTCAAACAACATATGTATTTTTCTATAAATCAATGGCATCACGCTAGAATTAAAGATATATAGTTTGAAAACAAAGAAAACCTTCATAACAAAAAACACCACAACACACGAATAAGCACAATTTTATTGTGTCCTATGAAACACAAAACTGAGGACAAAAGCTTTTGTTTTTAAGACTGGTCTGCCTTGAAGATGAGGTTATACCTGGCTTAACAACCACGATTAACAGGATACTGCTCAGTATAAGAATTAGTGTGATCTTTTTAACACATTCTTTTTCTACAATCTTTCATGATACAAAGCCAGAGCTAGATACTGCCATGCAGCCTGACTCTCATTTCCCATTTTAGTTGTACATTTCCATAACTTTTATACTACGGTGATTACTGTAAGGGTACAAGTATGCAGAGCTTTTAGTAGGCTGATTTAATTCACATATATTTATCCAAGTTCAGGTTTGGACATGATGGTGATGAATGCCACAGAAGAATCAAAATAGACTAGTCCATAGTTTTCAGTTAAAATAATCAATATAGATTAGTACATTTAAGTTTTCATTTTAAAATCCTCTCTGGTTCCAAAGGAGCTCTCATGTATCCTTCAATAAAGCCAACTCTATCCTGGTATTATTCCACCATAGTGGTAACATGTTTATTCAATTAATGTATTTATATTCTGCACAGATTTTCCTCATCCTACTCCTCCATCATACTACTTACTCTCCCTCTATCTCCTAGCATACAGACATTAAAGAACACATCTCTGTCGTGAGTTTGGAAATAACTCAGGTCATGGAAACAACTGCTATGTTACTGAAGAAACAAATCATAACCTAATCTGCAGTTTCAACAACTGCACACTATGCTCCACTGTTCTTTTTTCTTTCCTCTAAATTAGTCATTTTGTTCTGACACACAGATGTTTTGCTTGTTCCAAATACAAAGCAGTGGATTCTGTTAGTTTCAATTCCTTTTGTACCATTTTATTATGCCTTTGCTTGAATTCAAGCAATTACAATTTCCATGTAATAGCTCCCAGCCCTAAGAAACATGTAGAATTTTTTCCAGTTTACCACAATAAAGAAAAACAACAATAAAAATCCATTTTTCTAATCTTCTCAGTGCTGTAACATATAGAGAAGTTCCCAGAAGCAGACAAAACCAGATCAACCATAATGAGCTTTCAGCTCACAAACCAAATAGAAAAGCTTAAACCAATCAGGAATGTAAGCAGTCACAGAATTATTGCTGGGGGGGGGAAAAATCAGTTTGATGTGGAACTGCTTCTTCTTTTAATATAATATTACTATAACCCATCACTGGGTTCTATGTCATGTACAAAGGCTTAGTTGACATGTTGGTTGTAACTGGAAAGAAAGTCATATTTCTTATTCTTACAAATTAATTGTGTGTTTCAAGTACACAAATTATACCCAAATGGAAAATCTTGTATTTCCAAACAGAACATTTCACTCTTCAACTATAAGCAAAACCGGAAAAAAACACAGCTGTAGACCAAAGTTACTCTTAGCCATCAAATTAACAACTAGTTCAGGATGGCAAGTAATCAGCCATCCCTAGTTCTGACAAGTTATTCAGGGTTCCATTTGATACACACAAGCAACAAGAAAAGGAATTACAATTTTAAAAAAATAGTAATTTCAAATCATATTTTTTTCCAGCACTTAAAACTTCAGATGTAATGGAATATCTTCCAAGTACTATCACACAGGTGACTGGCAGAGTACCAGCCCTTCTAACATAAAAGTTACAATATTTGGGTTTATTCTTGTTCCTGCATCTTCAAAGAAACTAAAGTCATTAACATATACTGTAAAGAAAGGAAAGTACTAGATTATATCAATTTTTGGAGCTCACTTAAGAGAGCAACATAACATCCCGCTTCTTACAACTGGAAGTTCCGTGTTGCCTAAGGATTCAATGCCTGCAACCAGGTTAATTGTCTAAATTAATTTTAAGTGTCTTTTGCAACCAACTACCTGCTGCTGCTATGTTTTGCTCTCAAGTAGACTGCATAAATGAGGAGTTGCTTTGAAATTACTGAATCCGTGAATTATATTTACAGTAAACAACAGCATAACCTTTAAATTTCAACGAATTTGTATATTCATCTAGTCAATTTTCTGGATTCTTTCAAGCACCATAAAACTGTCATGTTAGTTGTGGTTATCCAGAAGCAAACTTAGGCAAAAACAACTACAACAAAAAAAAGGGAATATTCAGTTTTCACCAAAATATATAACTTCAAGTATTCAGATAACATTCAATGAACAGCCTAAGAATAACAGCACTCAGCTTCAAACATTAATATCATCAGAAACAAATTCTTCTAAAAGGTTTTGCTTTTGGATTAAGAAAAACTAAGTTTCATATGGAACAGGGAAGTTTCTTCTAGCTTAATGGATGGTCAAATTAATAAAAAACCAAATTAATATTGAAATAATAATAAATGAATCTTTAAAGCATGCCAGTATGCACTGAGTACATGACGACAAAAAATGACTGAAAATAATACTTATTATGGAATGAAAAAATGATGTTAAGAATAGAAAATGCTTTTACTATTTTCACCTTTTACTATTTTCCAGTATCTACTATTTTACTTTAACTATTTTCCGTTTTCAGCATACTTCACAAAAACTATGAGTTCTCCCACAACTACTGAAAAAGAAGCTTTGTGCATCTTTGCTCAAAACAGGGAAACTGGGACTGACTCCCTGGCAGAAGTAAAGGTTACTCAGAAGTAAAACCTAACAAACCAACTACTTAGTGTCTACTGTCTCGGGGATAGTAATAAACTAAATGTGTAAACCAATACAGAAGATTATGCCTTCAAAAATAATTTCCTTTATTTTAACAACTCACATTTTGTCCTTGAACTCTAGAGGTCACTGTGGGACTTGTTAAGATCGGGCCTAGTGTACTCCATCATTCCCCACCATATTGATTTTGAGTCTGGGATTTGTGATACCTTCAACTGCCAGGCAAGTTTCTCAGGTCTCAAGAATAAGCAAAACAACAAGTATAAGGATACAGACTTCCAGAAACAGCTGAAATCTGTGGCACCCTAGTCAACTTAAAAAGATCTAACCACAAAATTACAACTGTGACTGTGAAACCATTTTTATCTTAAAATCATTGCTAACATATTTAAAATATTATTTTCAGGGATCTGGATATCACCCACTACTATGCCATGTGTATAGTTATTCACCAGCAGTTCAAGGAGAAAATTTATTTAGGTAACAACATACAAGTTAAATAAAAGAGCCTGTACTTTTAAAAGAAAATTAAATAAAAGACTCCTGGAAAATCTTCCAAAGACTGTCATTAAAAATGTTAACTTTTTCTTTTACAAAATGCATATATATTCAGTTAAAAGCTGCATATTCGAAAAAATCAAGTCCAATTCAGAAGTTTTCGAGAAATTATTTCATTTAAGCTGAAAATCCTCAAGAGGTTCTGTCTTCCTAGTACATTTTGTTTTCAGTGTAATTTCGATTTTCTTTCTATCTGAACAATGAACAACTATGTGTGGCATATGCTTTTAGGGGAGAAAAAGAAAATAAAAATGTGCTGGTACAAGAAGGTTATTTAGAGACATGTAAAGCACCTTTGTCTTTTCTGGCATCTTGGTGTGCTCAAAGAATTCCAGTTCCACAGAACAAGAATGGTAACATTAAAAAAAAAATGTAAAACTTCTAAATTGGAATACTGGCTAATTAAAAAATTTTTACAAGGTCTACTTGTTCAGCTGCACTTTTTCTATCTAACCTTTCTGCCAAATTCCACGAAAATTTGCCTTAAAAAAAAAAAAAAAGTAGGAACACTAGAGAGACAAGTCTAGCAACTGACTGAATCTCTTCAGCTTCAAGCATGCAGCCTTTATACGGAAAAGCATTTAACTACGAACAGATCGCAGGACAAGCACCAGATGTGTAAAAGCAGCCACTTTATGACAAGTTACACTATTATAAACATAAACAAAAACTACAACAAAAAATTCTCTCTCAGATGTCCAGGATGTAGGATAACAGGAAAGCCACTCCATCAGGATAGCAGAGAACGGCCATTAACCGTAGTCCTCATAGGACAAATACAAGATGTGATAGAAGTTTCATAAAGCAGAAAAATACGTCAAGAACTGCTTTCAGTCCCGGACCAAGAGCAGTACACAGCACAAGGCCCAGTTGCAGACATGGTGCCAAAGAACGGGCGCAGAACCCCGGAGTCGCTTCCTAGCGCATTCCCTCGCCCAAGTAACCCGCCTTCCACCGGCAGCAGGGCACGACCGCCCGCGCACCGCCTCTGACAGGCGCAGGATGCAGAGAGCAGCGGTACTTCTCGCTATTGACTCTGCCGGTTCTTTTCAATCCAGCCCCTTCCCCCGGGAAATAGCTATCTCGGGAATCTGAAGGGCGAAGAAGGGAGGAGCCACACCCCGACGGGCTGCGGGAAGCCAGCGGCGAGTGCCATACGCGAGCGCCGCTTCCGCCAGCCCCGCGGGGCCCCGCCCCGGGAGCCGCGCGGCCGGGGCGGGGGCAGGGGCCCTGCGGGAGCCGCGGCCGCGCTCGGTGCGCACAGCGAAGGGAGTTTGTCATGGGATAGAATCCCGGGGTTGTTTGGGAGGGACCTTAAATCCCATCCTGCTCCACCGCCTGCGGGGGCAGGGGCACCTCCCACTGCCCCCGGCCGCTCCCAGCCCTGTCCAGCCTGGCCGTGGGCACTGCCAGGGATGCAGGGGCAGCCGCAGCTGCTCTGGGCACCCTGTGCCAGGATCTCACCATTCTCACAGCCAAGAATTTCTTCCCAATATTCTGCTTAATCCTTGGCAAGCCATTCCCTGTGTCCTGTCCCTGTGTCCCTTGTCCCCAGCCCCTCTGCAGCTCTCCTGGAGCCCCTGCAGGCCCTGCCAGGGGCTGGGAGCTCTCCCTGGATCCCTCCCTGCTCCAGGGGAACATTCCCAGCTCTCACCCATTGAACACGGACTCAGGTTTCCCTCGGCCCGGCTCTCCACCCCTGGATACCACGAGCCCGGCTGTTCATCCCTGGATTCAAAGCTGCTACAACCTCGTATCCTCCACTGTGCCAGCATCTGTCAGCCCAGAAAAAGTCTGTTTTTAAATAAGAATAATTGTATCACAGATTTCAGAGCCCAGGATTTTATTTCCTTTCTCAAACACTCATTACAAACATAGATTGTGCTTTATTGGAAGGGGCCTTTAATGAACAGTGTTCTTGTTTGCGTACAAGGAGCAGCTTCCAGTGCCATTCCCTGACAGTAATTGTGGGCTGAATGGAGCCAGCACAATGCTGGAGCGCCGTTAATGGCTATCCTGTGGATTGAGTGCTCCACTTTTGTCATTATCGGGCTACTTTTTAAAATGCAGAAATTAGTTAGGCCAGCAAAGAGTTAATTATGTTCCTTGTGACAGGAAACCCTCAAAGCACATTAATTGTGGAGAATTCTTTGTCTTTCATGCAAGGCAGAAATCCGAAGGACCTCAGCAGATGATATCATAGAGGCAGCTACTCAGAGATCAGTGAGGAGAGAGAGGAGCAGCGACAGGGCAGGAGGAAACCCTCCTGGTGTAACCACGGCGGCAGGGTTGGGAGCACGTCCTCATTTCTGTGCCCCCGAGGGGGACACGGGCGCCCAGAGAGGTTGGCTGACTGCTCATCTCCCAGCCTCACTCTTCCGGGCAATTCTCAGCTCCTAGCGCTGGTGCCTTGGCCAGGCACGTGGAAACAATCTCCCAAAGTTCCCAAGGAGGCAGGTGGCAGCCCCAGCAGGCTGTGGCAGCAGGGACAGTGACACGGCACGTCACCTCGTGCTGAGCCAGCCTGGCCCCTCCCTGGCCGGGGGCAGGGCACAAAGGGAACAGCTCAGCCCTAGCTGGGGCAGGGGATCCGGGAGAAAAGCCCCGAAGGAGCTGTGTGAGCTGGCCCCACCCCAGGCACAAAGGGAGCCACCGTGCCCTGTGTGTGGCACTGCCACCAGACCCGCGAGGGAGCCTTGATTACCGGGCTGAGCAGGAGCAGGGCTGATCAGCACAATCAGACGGTGTAATTAACTGCAGCATTTAACAGCAGTAAAAAATAAATTAAATAGCTCCTCTCTAATGATCCCAGGCCACGCTGAGCTGGGGGTTCATCCTGCAGCTCTCGTGGGTGCTGCCCGGGCTGGCGCAGGGTGGCAGGGTCCGGCAGAGCGGTGCTGGGACACCAGGGAAGAGGGGCAGGACACCCTGGCTGCTGCTTTGGGGACAGGCAGGTGCTGGCTCGCTGGGCTGGTCAGCCTGGGGGGCAGGGAGCAGGGGAGGGGGCGGGGAGGGTCCCAGTGCCAGCTGGGCTGGGCTGTGAGCTGGGAACAGCGAGGTGAAACCACTGCTGACCTGCACCCCAAAACACTGTCCCAGCTGGGGCTGGACACGGACAGCCCCGGCCTCAGGGCCACTCCAGACCTGCTGGTGCCATTCCAAGGGCCTTGTTGCTGAGACTGTGGGTGCTGGTGGCACCAGGCTCTCCTCACAGCGGAGATGTTTCCATCAGTGATGCTGTGAGCTGCAGAGGCACCCAGACATCCAGTCCTGCCGGCTTCACCGTTAAACACAATCAAATAAGCAAAAAAGCTCCAACCCGCCCTGAAAAACAATTCAGCCTGAAAGACAGCTTGAAGAAAAATAGAGGAATGGGCAACAAAACCCTGTTGGGCAGCTCCATTAAAAAAGAAAAGAATTGGATGTAGAGAGGAGCAGTTGTGGTGGCTGGGCAGCACCAGACTCGTTCCTTCTTTCCAGCAGGTTAGATTGGCAATGGAACAGGAATGGCAACAGGAATCTGGAGGATTTCCCCTTTTCTCATTGCTTTTCTGGCTTTGTCCCTGCACCACGACACTGGTAGAGTCCTGACCTTGCAGCTGGGGAAGGTGCAGGGGTTGGGCTGGAATCCTCAGCTGAGTGCCCGCTGCAGCCATCCTGCACTCTCAGCAGGGTGTGCTGGGGCTGAGGGGCTGGCTGGCAGTGTAAGGCCAGAGTCGATTGTTTGTTCAATTATGGGTTAACAGAGCTTTTAGCTGTTGCAAAGTTTCTCCTGGTGATTGGCTGATTTAGCTGAACTAAGTCAGCATCACTTGGATAATGGGTATTGCCAAATAGTCCAGGCTTTTCCCAGTGCAAATGATGAATAAACCTCCTCCCATGGAAAGCAGGAAGTTGATAGTGATCACGATTCTAAATGCAAACTCCAGGGAGGGACAGATTGGGCACTGCTCTACTTGGGGTTTATAGGGAAAAAAAAACAGGCTTCAATGAACATTTTTATATATAAATATTTTCCATTTGGATTTAATTAATTGACTTTAATGGGAAGTATTAATAGAGCAAGCCAATATTGTCATTACTGCTATGCGTGTTTCTAGCAGGATGAGCTTTCCTGAAATACATATATTATTCTTAGGAGGCAGGGAAACCCCTGGATGCTGTGGGAGCCCCCAGGGTGGGGCTCTGCTGCTCCCTTCTGCCTGCCCCGGCCCCTTCCAGCTGCACTGGAGCTCACAGTAACAGCTGGGTTTGTCTCTGGGCTCTCCCCAGGCTGGGAGCACAGGAAATTCTGGCTGTCACTGCTGGTGTCCGTGAGGAGACCGAGCCGTGGTCTCATCAACCACCCGTGACAGCTTTTGGGCTGCTCTGGAGGTAAATTGATGCACTGCCAATTGATCTCTGCTGTCAGTGAGCCCGACAGTGAGTCAGAGATGCTGTGCGAGTTCACGGGGGTGGGTGTGTGAGCACACGGGGACACACGCAGACCCCCGGGTGGGGTGGGACCCTGCCTTCAGCCCCGCAAGGCTGCTTCCCCAGCCCCTGAGATGAGGCAGGACAGAGCGTGGGGGCTCTGTCTTTGCTGGCAGCCCGCCCTTGGCAGCAGAGCAGTGATGCACAGGATCCATTCTAAATGTCCACGGTCTGTGTGGGAGCCAAAATGCAGCTCAGCTTCTCGGGAGGCTTCCCAGCACCCAGTGCAGCATCGGGGAAGAAACATCCTTTCCAAGGGGGCAAGAAGGAGCAGCCGCCCCAAGAGCGAGCAGTTGTGGAGGAGCCCCAGTGGGCCCCAGTGGGTGCTCCCTGCCTGCAGGGTGGGGTGTTCAGGGATCTCAGTCATTTGGGAGACAGCTCCAGAGGCTATGGAAATGCACACTGGCTCCAGCTCTCTCCTGCCCCCTCCCCGTGTGCAGAGCTGAACGGGGATAAATGGTTTGAAGATGTTATCGGAGCTCCTCTCGAACACCTCTTGTCGCTGGAGGAGCCTCCAGTGTCCCTTTTATCTCCATCAGAGGCTGCTCTGTCTGGTGAGTGAAAGGGAGGGAGGGCTCAGCACAAATTACACTGGTAATTCTTTTCCAGAACTAATTAACTTAAAAGATACTGTACTGATTGCAGAAAAGGTGTTAACAGAAGCTTAAGAAGTTGAAAAACAAAATTAATCTGCATTTGAGAAAGGCTCTCCCTTTAATCTCCAGCCTGTGATGTACCAAATACCCTGAATGGAGCAGGCTGAGGCCAGTAATGGATCTGCCCACCTCTGCTGAGGAGCAGGAAGGGATTTTAATGTTCTCCACGGATCTCTCTTCCCACCTAACAGCTTGGTATTACGAAAAAAAGAAGTGCCAGTCGTTGAATATTATTTTCACATAAATTCCTTACAAATCGTAAAATGGAACTTTCAAACCTGACTCCTTTAAATTTGGGAGCGCTCTATATTTCAAGGCATTTCGGATGTTGCTGGCAATATTTCTCTCTCTCACCCCATTTCCCTGCACTGTCCCTGCTCTCCTTTTCCATCCATCCTGCTTTGCCCTCTGACTGCAGTAATGTCTCCAAAGCTCTGCGTTCACCCCTGGTGTCACCGGCTGTCCCTGATTTACACGGGGCTGGGGACAAGGAGAGCACCTGGGGGTGGGGCTGGGGTGGGCCCCCAGCCCGGGGTCTGCAGGGACGCTGGCTCTGTCCCCTGTGTCCCCTCATGCCAGCCACAGCCTCCGGTGAGCTTTCCCGATGGAGGGGGAATGTCCAGAGACCAGGAGGGGTTTGTGTTTCAGCAGGCTGGCGCTTCTGAGCAGCTGATTTGCTCCCAGAGCTGTGAAATCTGGGAGCTGGCAATTAATGACGTGCCACTCCTTGCCTTGGCTTCCCTTTTCCCTCCCCACAGCCCGGGATGTCTGGATAATAAGGGGAGAGCACTGTGGCTGTGTGGCCTGAGGTCACAGCCTGTGTCCCTCTGTCCTCACAGGCTCCTCATGGCTCTCAGGGTGACACAGGAGTGTATTTCTGCAGTTATTTACAGAAATAAATGTGTTATGGATTTATTTAGGAATACTATCACTCCTGCTTTGCATCTGGGCCCAACAGGGCAAAAACTCCCCTTGGAGAGGCCCAGATGAGTTCCCAAGGGGAGGCCAAGGTGACAAAGGCATGACCAGGAGCTGGTTTAACCAGTGTGGGCCATACACTCACCAGGAGCTGTTTACTAACCAACCCAACGCAGATGATCGTTTTCGGCTGCCATTAGGTAACCTCTGCCAAAAAATTAACCTGTAAACTGTTTGACGTCCCACAGCAATATATCAAAATGCTGCTGGCATACTGATCCCTCACCACGCTGTGCAACAAATCAATTAGGCTACCAATTCTGTTCATTAGAATTCATTTAAATCTCAATTAAAAAGTTAATTAAAAGTAAGAGTGAGAAGGAAATCATGTCTAACATTCTTATTAAACTCAAATCACCAAATTAGTTTTAAATCCAAATCAACAATCAGAGGTGGGGATACAAAGGGGGAGGCTGTGGCAGGCTGCCGTGCCGTGGCACGGGAGGAGGCTGCGCTTTGGTGCTCCCAAAGAGGCATTTCCTGGACCGTGACGCTGCTCAGCCCCTGTGCCTGGCATTCCATCCCATCTCATTTCCAAGCCCTCTGTATCTGCTTTCTGGGATGAATTTGTCTCTGTCACACCGAGGCTGCAGCAGCCCCGGGAGTTCGAGCGGCTCCCGCTCCCCCTCGGCTGCTGCCGGCTCACCCCAAACTCTGTGCCTGCTTTTTCCTCTCGCTGCTGTGCTGCAGGAGGCTGCTCTGCACCCCCCTTTGGGCTGGGGCTGTGCAGTGACAGCCCCTGTGCCGGGCCGGGGGTGGGAGGAGGGGGCTGGGGGCCGAGTGCCCCCGCTCCAGCCGGGCACCGCGGGCACCCGCCGCTCCTCAGGCTGTGTTCAGCCAGGACAGGGACCTTTCCTGCCCGCCTGGGAGCCACCTGCTCATTTCTCTTGTTTTCCTAAGGTCTGAAAACAGAGCCCCTGGCCGTGAGCTCCTCCTGACAAGCTCCAGAAGCCTCAGCCTGATTTCCCATGCAGTTCTTGGCACCGAGGTCTGGGTGGAGGTGGGCAGGGTCCACCCAGCCTCTCAGTCTCATTAATCATTTGGCTTTCCCTGGCTGCTCGCAGCATCTTCTGGAGGAACCCTTCTCTTTATTCATTCAGACAACCCTTTGGATTAAACAGAGCCAGCTAAATGTCAAACCAAATCTGAGTCTTGATGCAGATAATCATTTCAATAATATTTCTCCATTTGTGCCCAAACACCAGGGGAATAAAGCTTTTCTGCTGTCAGGTAGTGTAAGACTGCAGTTGGTGTAAATGCTTGACATTGAGCCAGATGGCTTAGCCGTGCTGCAAACATATGTTCAACAAGCAGGCTTGCACACATTGGAATTTTATTATTTTGCACTGGTGAGACATGCATATTTATTTACTTGACCCCCTTTGGTGTCACTTTGGTATTAAAACAATCAGCTGTGGTGTCCCAGAGCCGGGGGGCTCAGTGTCCCCCAGCAGGCTCTGGGTGCTGGCCAGAGCAGCAGCAGGGAGGGAAGAGCTCCTGGAGCACCCCAGCTCCGAGGCGTTCCCTTCCCGGACAAGTGTTTACCCTGCAATTATTCCAGTAATTTCCCCACTTTTTTAAGGCTGGGGTCTCTCGACAGGTGATATATTATGCTCTGTCAAGTGCATCCCAAACGTCTCACTGAGATCACCAAATTAGAAAAAAAATAATCAGTGCAAAGGGGAAAGAAATGAACAGGATAAAAAATTAGAATCTTTGGGTGGACGCAGCAGCAGTGACAGCGTCACACCGAGCCGAGCAGAGGCAAGGATTTTTTTTATTTTTTTTTCCCAGGCTGATATTAAATAGCCGGACATAAATCTAAGTAATTTCACAAAACAGCACTGGAATGGCCTGGCACCCAATCCAGAACTCATTAAAAGCTGTAGGAAGCTTTCTCTACCCCACCTGTGCTCTGGGCTGGGCTTGCACTGAGTTTTGGATCCCAGTGCCGGTGCTGAGCAGGGTTCTGCCACCCCTTCTGGCACAGCCACAGCTCCTGGTGTGGAGAAGAGCCCAGTGCAAGCCCAGTGCCTCAGACAGGGCAGAGGCAGTGCACAGCCTGGAAATGCTGGGGGCTGTGCTTGCCCTGGGGGGATCCTGCAGCTCCTGTCTCTGCTCAGCCCCATCCCCGCCGGGCACCTCTTCACAGGGCAGTGTCACACAGCCCCGGACTGCTCTGGGTCGGGACAGACCTCGGAGCCCACCCAGAGCCACCCCTGCCCTGGCAGGGACACCTCCCCCTGTCCCAGGCTGCTCCACGCCCTGTCCAACCTCGGGCACTGCCAGGGATCCAGGGGCAGCCCCAGCTGCTCTGGGCGCCTGTGCCAGGGCCTGCCCACCCTGCCAGGGGAGAATTCCTTCCCAATCCCCCATCTATCCCTGCCCTCGGGCAGTGGGAAGCCATTCCCCCTCTGTGTCACTGCTGATGCATCTGGCTCCTCCACCCACACTGCCTTCAGCTCTAGAGAGACAGAGAATAATTCAAACCCCTCTCCCTTCCTTGCTACTGCATTCGTTTAGTGAGAATCGGTGGGAAACGCTGCCCGTGGTGGCAGCTGGGGCAGGTCAGAGCAGCAGCAGAGGTGAGGACAGGTACAGCCCCTGCTCTTTCATCAGAGCCTCACTCCAGCTCTCCACAGCCTCTCCCATTGTTGTCTGGGGCTGGGCTGGTGCTATTTTCAGCTTCAGGGGCAAGGCTCATCCATTATTTTTGTCTGTAAGTGCCACACACATCTGGGATGCTCTTTAAATAGTCATAATAACAATAATGATAATAATAACAAGGATGCTGCTCCCGACAAAGCTTTGCCTGTTCCCCGGCCTTTGCACCGCAGCAAATTGCTCAGCAGCTCTGCTTCTCCACCTGTGGCACGTCCCTGGGGACAGGGTGAGCCCCACCCTGGGGACAGCGTCCTGCTGTGTCACCTGCAGCTCCCAGGGCTCCTGCACAGCCCCGGGGACGGGTCAGGGGCCCTCGGCTGGCCCTGTCCCGCTGGCCCTGCCCGCCCAGCCCGGTGGGATCAGCTCCGGGCAGGGGGGGGGGGATGAGGTGAGACCCCCGGGCTGGCAGTGCCCTGCCCGTGCTGCCCTGCCCCAGCTGCTCTGCACAGGCAGCACGGGAGATGGTTGCGTGTGAAACAGGATCACCCCGTTATGAGGTAAAGCCTTTTCTTCCCGATTTCTGCCTCTTTGGAGGGCCGAAGGGGCGTGCCCCGGCGGGTGCAGTGGCTGAGCGGGTTGTGCCGTGCCGCGGTGGCGGACGTGGAGCTGCCGTGCTGGGATGTGGCCGTGCTTCCAGGAGCTCCCATTCCCAGCTAACCAGCGTTGCTGAACAGTCAGCTTGATTAATCTCTGCTGATAAATCACCCTTCCTCAGCCCTGTCCAGCTGGGGCCCGCTGGGAGCTGAGGTGCCTCCTCGAGGTGCGGGCAAGGTGGGAGGATGCTCCGGCACCTTCGGAAATCTCCAGGGCTTCCACAAACATCCGTGCCTTCGGGATTGACAAGATAAAATCCAGCAGCGCTTCCGGCAGAATTTGGGGCTTTGGGGCCGGAGCTGTGTGGGTACAAAGCCAGCGTGCAGCTGCAGGTGTCTCTGGCACATCCCCGGTGGGCAGCAGTGCTGGGCACAGCCCCGGGGCCACCCCAGGCCACGGCCCCGTGCCCGAGCTGCTGGGGGAATCTGTGGCCCTGCTTCCTGTGCCGGCTGAGGCAGCCACCATGGAAAAAGCAGAAGCAAATGGCTGCCAGGAGAGATTGATCACGAATTTTCCTATTGATTTTGCTGGCTTTGAATTACTTTCTCGCACTGAACAAACCCACCCAGCCCCATTTGCACAGTGTAAGCCCAGGAAGGGAATATTCGGAATAAAAGGCCTGAGCAGCCCTGCTGCAGCTCCAGGGATCCTGCTGAACAGAGTGCTGCTGCTCCTCTGTGCACCTTCAAGGGAAGGGTTTCTGGATCCATTTAAACCCAACTGCTATTTGACCAAGAACTGGTGCTGCATTAAATCCTACATACATTTAATCTTGATTTCCCTGAATTCCCATCCTTTTAGTGAAGAGCTGGCAGGTGTTTGGTATTTATACACCGGCACTGCAGGGTATCTGAGCATAACTTGGAGAAAGTGGCTGTGCCAGGGAAATCCTGATGCAATTCCAGGCGCAGGTCTTGGAGAGTCTCCCCAGCACCTTGGATGGGGAGTGCGGGATGGGGCTGTGCCTTTATTGCCGTGGCCAGGGGAGAGGAGGGAAAAGGGATGGTGGGAGCACAGGGAAGTGCAGCACAGGGATCGGGGGGCTGGCACCCCTCGTGCCCTGCAGCCAGCGCCCCCTCCCCTCCCCATCTGATTTCACTGGGAGCAGCGAGGGCCCCTGGGGAGTTACTTCTGGGGAACGAGGGAGCAGCTCCCCTCCTCACGACACCCCGCTAGAAAATAGAGTAAATCACAGCTGCCAGTGCTTCTCCTTCAAACAAAAATGAGCTGGAGCTGGAGTTGACTTAGGATATAGATCTCTATCCTCTCAGTCATTCGTGTGCTAGTTTTTCATAAACTTGGCTGCTTCTCGTTTGCCCTCTAATAATTCTCCGAGGGCTCATTTCCCCTGTATAACTCTGTGCAAACACAAAGTTGAGGAAAGGGTATTTAGATTCATCCTCCAGGAATGCTGTTGTTGAGGAAATGCTTGTTTACCTACGTCAGTAATTTCCAAGAATATAATGTGCATTTGAAGATCAAAAGTGAAAACTCCAGCATTTGGATGAGGTTGAAGCTGCTGTGGAATTGCAGTCAGGCTGCTCCTGGCTGGATCCTCACCCCAGAGCACAAAAACCATGGAAAAACAAGGGATTGCCAGCTCCAACAGCGGGAGGGTGAGCCCTGAACCCCTCCATTTGTGAAGCCTTTATGGCATTATAATTCATGAGTGGAAGGGACGTGATAATTCTGTTGTTAGGTGTTCCCTGGTAAGTGAAGATAAATGTCATCAACAGCAGGAGCCATTACATGTTCCCTACAATGCAAGTTGCCCTCCAACATTTTTTTCCTGTGTTTTCTTATTTTTCATGTATGCAAGGTGGAAAATATTTGCAAAAGCTCATAATTTTTTTAAAAAATGTATTTACTAAGATTACAAAAGAATAACTCACTGATGACATGCTTGGCACACATCACACTCTCCCATCTTTCCCTGCAATTTCATGAAACCACAGAATCCCAGAATGGTTGGGGTTGGAAGAGACTCAAAGCTCGTCTCATTCCAGCCCCTGCCATGGGCAGGGTCACCTTCCCCTTGGCAGTTCCAGCCTGCAGAGATGGACAGCCTTGAGGAGAACAGCCCTGCTCTGGTGCCCAGGACAGAGAGGCACCAGCTGGGGGGCACTGGGCAGGCAGCAGCAAGGCAGAGGGTGACACTCCTGGCCTGGCATTCTGGGATCCTGATACTTTGGGATCCTGGGATTCTGGGATTCTGGGATCCTGGGATTCTGGGAGCCTGGGATTCTGGGATCCTGGGATTCTGGGATCCTGGGATTCTGGGAGCCTGGGATTCTGGGATTCTGGGATCCTGGGATTCTGGGATTCTGGGATTCTGGGATTCTGGGATCCTGGGATTCTGGGAGCCTGGGATTCTGGGATTCTGGGAGCCTGGGAGCCTGGGGTTCTGGGATTCTGGGAGCCTGGGCTTCTGGGAGCCTGGGCTTCTGGGATTCTGGGATTCTGGGAGCCTGGGATCCTGGGATTCTGGGAGCCTGGGATCCTGGGATTCTGTGAACCTGGGATTCTGGGATTCTGGGAGCCTGGGATTCTGGGATTCTGGGAGCCTGGGATCCTGGGATTCTGGGATCCTGTGGTCACCATGGCAGGATGATTCCTAAATCCTGTGGCTGGAGGCTGTGCCTGAGGTGATGCATGCAGGAGGCAGCATGTGCTCCATGCCCACGCCTTTGCAGCCAGGCCTGTGCACAGACCCACCAGGGGAGGGTGACAGGGCAGGGTGACAGGGACAGGGGATGTGCAGGGCGCTGCCAGCAGGCAACAAGCCCTGCTCTGTGCTCAGCCCGGGCACTGTGGGGCCCCTGCAGGCAGTGCCAGGGGATGTCTGTGCCCCAGCACACTCCCCTGCTGCTGCCGTGCCTGTCCCCGTGTCCCCCTGTCCCCCCGTGTCCCGTGGGCTCGGGCACAGGGACACCTGTGGAGGTGCTCGGTGCCAGGTGGGCTCGGTGCCAGGTGGGCTCGGTGCCAGGTGAGCGCTGCCCGATGCCCCTGCATCAAGAGGGATGAGGGGGTGCCCTGGCACAGCCCCTCCCGTGCCCAGGGCTCTTCCCGGCGCTCTCGGTGCCCTCTGCCCCCGGCGTTCTGCCCAGCGCCCTGGCGGTGCCGGTGCCCCAGCCCATGCCGGGCTGCCCGCGTCCCTCGGGGCTGCGGGGCCACCCCTGGAGCCCGCGGGGGTCCCCTCCCTGTGCCGGCTGGCCCCGGGCCGTGCCCAGGGCCGTGCCCCCCGGTGCTGCACCCCCAGGTGCCGGCGGCCGGGGCGGGGCGGGAGCGGCGCCGGGGCCGGGCGGGGCAGCAGCCGGCGCCGGGGAGGAAAGTTTGTAAAGAAAGTACTGAACACAGACTTCCCGGGGTATCAGAAGGAAAATTTATGCATCGCCTTTGAGTTCAACTTCTCCATTAAAGCTTTTTCCCTATAATCTAGGGAGTTCTTATCTTGGTGACTTATGATGTTATGGAGGGGCTCATGCATGGAAAATGTCAATAGAAATAGTAACTCTAGAAGGGAAGGGCCTCCTAATTAGTCCCCATTTAGATTTTATGATGGCTTTGAGATCTGCTCATCCTGACAGTGCGCACTCTGGTTACATATTGTTCTAGCCTGAGGGAACCATAGGAAAATCCAGATTTATTGTACCTATCATACCAGCATATTTCATTTGCCATTATGAGCAGCCATCTCGCAATGATGCAGGAGTATTTATTACAGATTAAATTGTAGGACCTGGATGGTTTAGTGAGGTTCTTGAGGTATCATTTATGTCATTAACTGGCTCATTATCAGATCTGCAAATCTCAATTCCTTTTTTTGTGCCTTCTGTTTCCGAGCAGGGACCTGGGCTGGGCTCTGGCAGGTCCCAGGGTGTGTGTGAGGCCAGGGCATGCAGGGAGAGTGTCCCTGGGGTGCTGGGAGCTGGGGCTGCTCCGGGTCCCTGGGGACCAGGAATCACCAGCTCCACATGAAAGCCACCACAGCTGCCCCGGGCGAGGTGTCACCCTCCATGTACCCACACCCATCCCTCTCCATTAAACCACAGCTTGGAGAGGTGAGGCTGGGAAAGGCGGTGGTAGGAGAGGAGGTAATTTAACTCTAATTATTTAACAAGTCTGTTCCAGGCGTAAGCTTATTACCAGCGGCAAAAGGATACGCCGGATTTTTTTCTCTCTCTCTTTTATGCTTTATCTCTACTTGGAGAATTATTTGAAGAGGTTTAATCCAGCCTTGATTGTTGTTGTTAATGGGCAAGGAGAATGGGTTATTCCATGTGCTTGGCTCTCCAGAAAAGTCATGGGGAAAGGAGCTCTCAGGCACTGCCTGCGCTTTGATTTAGCGATATTATTTGAATTTATTGTTCGATTCGACTCGCGTGTCCTGCCTTGTTGGTATTTGCCCTATTTACTCTCCTATATTGCTTTTTCATAAAACCAGGGGATGGCATTTAAGTTGTTGTGTTCTTTGGTATTAAAAGGCACTTGGAACAAGCCTGGGAGCACATCCTGGATTGTGGGGTTCAGGGCACACTCTGCTGCAGAGCCTGCCCCACTCTTGGGCTGCTGAGATTAATTAATTCCTGTGGTGGCCAATATTTGTGGGGAAGAAAAAACTTGGGAAGACAGAGATAATGCATAAAAATGCCATTTCTTCTTGCCCCTCACTCAGTGGCCAAGGGCGGTGGAAAGGCTGTGGAGAGTGTTTGCAGTGGCTGGTTGCACCCCGGAGTTACTTCCCTGAGTGTGATGATTTTGGGGCTCCAAACCCGTGGCAATGTGAGATCAGCACAGGCACTGCCCTCCCTGGGGTGTTCCCTGAGCCCCCGGGTGCCCCCAGGGCGGGAGCAGCCTCAGGGCAGCGCGGGGGACCGGCAGGACAGGGGGTGGGTGGGTGGGTGAGCCCAGCCCTGTAAGCCTGGCTCATGCTCCAAATCAGGGCAGGGGCACCCAAACACTCCCTGGGACGGTGCCAGAGCAGCCCTGGGGAGGATCCTGTGCTGGGCTGGAGCCCTCGGGGGTCTCTCCCAGTCCCTGCTCAGCACAGAGCCCCCCACGCTGCCTCCTCAGCCCACGACCTTCCCCAAAGCGCCTGCAGGTTCCCTGTAAGGACAGCACAGCCCCTCCAAACACACCCAGAACCCTTTGGAGACCTGTAAGAATGAATGTGCTTGCTGCCCTGCTAGTAATTTATTTATTTTATTTATTTTATTGAACACTTCCTACCTGTCCTTGAACCAGAGCTGTCTGCTCCAGGGTTAAACTGTCACACCAGCTTGAAAGTAGAAGGTGTATGGGTATTTAGACTGTGCTTTTCCTTGAAAAGCATCAGGATCTTGTAAGATTTAAAAATGTTTAAATGAGATGGCTCTTGCTCTAATTTACACTCATCCCTTCCCTCTTAATTTAATTTACATTGCATTTTCCTTTATCAGTCAAAAAAAATAAGGGGTGTTTATAAACTAAAAGGAGAAGAATTGTTGGATATTTATCTCAAATCTCTGTTCCAACATCTGCCCTCAGTGTGCACACTGGCTGAGGAAATCCTGCATGAGAATGGCAGCAGAAGTAGCAGTGTGTGTCTGTCCCCTCTTAAGGGATATTTTCTGTTCTAGCAGCTGCAGTGCCACCAGGAAATTTCGGTATTTTGTGTGCCTGAAACCCACAGCTGCACCAGCGAGGAGGGATGGTTTGGACATCGTTCAGCTGTTCCTGTGCCGGCTGTTTTAAAATGAAAATGGAGTGTAATTCATAGAAATAATGAAATGAGCGCCTTTACCTGGGTTGATATCAAATGACAGAGAATTTAGGAGTGAAGGAGCCGTCTGCCCAGGCTGGATGGCACAGCTAGCCCTGGATAAACAGAAATGTGCCCACAGGAGCTCCCTGGAACCAGAGCCACGGCTGAGCCTGCTTTGTGAGGCTGCCCTTGCCAGGCTCGCTCCGTGCTGTATAATCTGAATATTGAGGCTGCTCGTTAATCTCCATTCCTGGTTTAGGCTGGGCTGGGCTGTTCCAGGCACTGCCTGGGTTGCCGTAGGAACAAGGAATTGAAGTAAATATGCTCAGGAAGGAGAAATGTCTACTAATTAAATGTGAGTAGCATTGATAAAGGGCCAGGGCTGGGAAAAGGTAGAACGTGATGGCCTTCCTTATAATTCATTAGAAAATACAATTATATCTATCTATATCTAGATATAATCTATATCTAGATATAATCTATATCTATATCTATATCTATATCTATATCTATATCTATATCTATATCTATATCTATATCTATATCTATATCTAT
>VZUI01010231.1:0-21808 GCA_013401135.1 Cettia cetti | reverse complement strand
TTATTTTATTATTTTCCTTTTTCTTTTCATTAAATAGTCTTTCTAGTCTAGAGCCTCTCACTTCGTTTTCTTTCAAACCACAACAACCACTCACTAATATTACAAGAAAGCATGATTACAGAAAGGATAATTTTTTTTATCCTTCTGCCCCTGAGGGGCAGGGGGAGGAAATGGAATTCCAGAGTAGCTGGAGCAACAGACCTAGTTGTAGTGTCTTGAAATTTTTCAAGCAGAACAGAAGCAAAAGTATTCTTTGAGAAAGAGAATTTCAATATGTAACAACATGCAGAAAGTTATGTGAAACTAAAATTGCTGATACATTTGTTATGATGAAAGAGTTATGAAATAGTACCTTGTAAGATTAAAGATTATTAACACCTCAACAGAAATATAATGCTATTATAAAGCACAATTTCAATAGAATCTACATATGCAAGAAGAATAATTTGATTAATTTCTTACTTATATTCAATTAGTGACCCGGTTAGACAACTAGAGAACTTTGACAGAACCCATTATAAGATATCAGACAGTGATCAGAAACACAGAAGAGATTTCAGCACCAGATAAAGTAAGGAAAACCTATGCATCTCTGTCAAGCTGGAAAAGAAAAAAAATTAATTTGTCCATGCCTAGAAAGCAGGCAATTTGTGGCTATGCTCTGGAGACTGACCATCAGGAAATTTGAAGTTAATAACACAAGGGGAAGAAGGGGAATTGACTCCCTAGAGCAATTATCTGTTGAAGGACTTTGAGAGACCTCTGGTAGGCATTGTCTTCTTTTCCTGCAGATATCATGCAGAACTTCATCAGAAAAGGAATGTTTACAGTTAGCTAAATCCTTCCTCTGCCAATACAATTTAGTCAGATATTTGGAATCCAGATATGCTAAAGAGTTATGTGGAGGTCAGAGCAGCACAAATGTAAATAGGTAGTCGAACACTTTATATGGAAGAATTGCTACAGACTGGATAAGCAAAAAAATAGTTGTCATTTTCTATATTCATTAACTTTTGTGTATTTTACAGATAAATATGTGCAACAAACTTAGACAAATCTTACAGTGCAAAACCAAAACTTTTCTGTTACTGAATGCCTTATCTCATTTGATAACTTTGGTGACTGGGCTGGAAAGATGGCAGGTTGTGTGACTGGGCCTGACAGTGGGGTTCTGTTGCAATTAGCTTTAAGTTTCTGTGTCAGAAAGTACTGATAGACAAAGTTTAACAACACCCAGAGTAAAGGGGGTCTATAGCTATAAAAAGTCATATGCTTGGTCAGAAGGTTGATAGACACTCATATTACCAGCTAACATTTGATATGGAAGCTAAGCGACTGCATAACCCAGAGTCTGATTGTTTCCGCAAATTTCTTTTTCTTGTGTCTTTTTTTCAGTCTCTTTTCTCATGCCTTTCATGTTGATATCTAAAGACCATCAGCTTGTTTCACATTATCAGGAAATGTTCATCAAATGAAATTTCTATAGCTTTAACACCAAAACGAACCCAACGTACTAAGTATGATTTTATCACAGGACTATTAAATTTTTGGCAATTTCCGCATTGTCCCAAGGAACTACAGTGAGAGTCACAAAAAACATCTAAACAGAAGAATCTGCCAGTGCCCTTGCTTCCCATCCATGACTGCAATTAACAGCAGCACTAAGTGAGGATGGGACACATTAATTCCTGTGCCCAAGAGGGTGGCTCTTCACAGCACATTAACACACTGTCTTATGAACCATATGACTCATTGCTCTGTGACAACTGGTATTCTAAACCCTGGCAGATTTTCGCTAACATAACTTGAGAACTGAAACCACATTTTCTTATTGGAAATAGTGATAATTATGCAGATTTCTCATTCCTTCCCAACTGAAAAAGTCAGAAGACTTTCTGTGTTTCTTCTTTGTCAATGTTTCTACTAAAGGAAGCCTGAATTGGTTTTAATAGAGAGGAACTTAATAATCCAGGTAGATTGTAATGATGACGTAGCTGAGTCTGATACGTGATTGAAGTAGTATAAGTGTATGTTACTCTAGACTACTGCACAGTAATTTTTAATCAGGTAAAAAATATCTTAAAAGTTTGACTTACAGCTTTAGTACAATTCCAAAGTCCCTGCTAGTACATTTTTTTTTTTATTGTTGACAGGCACACTGAGTGAGAGATGGAAAGTAATATAAAGTTTCCACAGTACCCTCTGATATCAGGAAGACAGGTATTTGAAATTATCCCTTATGACAATTAAATGGCCAAGACAGAAACTGTAGTCTCCAAACCATTAATATATATTAATGGGAGTAATTGTTTGAAAGGGGAATAAGAATTAAGAATAGTAAAGACTAATCAGTCAAGGTTGATTTTTTATAATTAGTGCTTGATATATTCCTTTTCCTTGAATCATCTGTCCAGCTGATTTTAGTATCTCAAATATCCAGTTGACACGATTCTGCTTTATAAGTGTCCCACTATAGGAAAAGCCACCTCTAGCTTTTTTTGAACTGCTTGCCTGCTATTTTACTTTGGCAGTCTCTATTTATTGGATCAGAAGACATACTGGATATGCAATTGCTTTACTTTTTGTAGATGCTTAAAAATCCCTGTATCATAAGAAGCATGATTTCTAAAGTTCTGTGTACAGTGAAATACTTTGTCTTAAGGATATGGAAGAATATTTTTTTGCTTTTTTTCATCAGAGGATACAGTTAGATTGGTCAAAGAAACATTCAGCTTCAAAATTTCAAGTTGACTTTTACACTGGACATTGCACCACATAATACAATACTTGTTGTAGTCTCTCATGAGAGACATACCTGCATTCGTTCTTGTAATTTACAGTGACAGTACTGTTTACTGCTCCTCTTTGCCATTTTTCAGATCTCCTAGACCGAAAAATCCTGAACTGCTAAGGGAACAGTATTTCATCTGTATTACCTCTTTGGTATCTTTTTTTGCTATTTTAACTGTTTGATGCAGTGGGAGGTGACATATTTAGAGAAACCAACAAACTCTTTTACAATCTACAGGTGATTTATCCATATCAATTCCTTTGACTCCTCTGCCATTTGATTGAAACTCAAAATTTCACTTTTTCCAAGTATTTCTAACTTTCAGATAAGAAGATCTTTTTAAGAATCTAGTTGAGTGGGCATGTAAAAAGTCTAAACACAAATTTCTACGTTCTAGCTTTTGACTGACTCATCTGGCCACTTTAGTTCTGCTTACCTAAATCCTCACCAGTAAGGCCAGTCTATAATTAATGAAAATTCACTGTGCATATTAAAAAATAATTCATATTAGCAAGTCCTTTTTAATTGAAAGACCAACATGTAGGGTGATGACAACTTAATGGTAGAGGGAACTCAATGAACCACAGAAAAGAAAAATTCAAAAATAGTTGATCTGGGTGAAGTGCTGTCAGACGGAAAAATAAATATGATGCCTTCCTTTCATTTGATTAGAGGAAAATTAAAGCACATAAAAGACACCTTCAGAATATGTTGTGCTCTTAATTAACCTGTTGTTGAGATGGTTGACATGCAGAAAAAGTGAGTATCCTAACCTGCTTGAAAGAGGGGCATTTAAGTTGCACTGGAACAAACCTACTGGGGTTGTATGCAGATCGCAAATGTTCACGCACTTAGCAGAAAGCCAAGTGAGTTCAGCCCCTTAGAAGGGTACTGTGGGCTGGTACCAGACAACTGCTGGGAAAATGGCTGGACGGACTAAAAGTATAAACTCCCCAACAAACAAACCTCAAAACAGGGAAGCTCCATGGTTAACTTTCTTGGGAAGCTGTTAAGACAAAACTTACTACATTGAGCAGTATCTTATCACTTTTTAGTATCAACCAAATGAATATCTAAAAACTAATTGGATTTGTGAATCCAAATAATTTTTTTCAATTTTATGTTTAAAGCAAGAACTCTTTCTATTTTTAGTCTTGAATACATTTTTTGTAGTGTTAGCAAATGAAAGTAGAGTCTAGAAAGGGTCATAAAAAACCCTGTGAAATCTTCCTTGTTCTTGAAAGCAGTAGCAGATTTAACATACTAAGCAACATTCCAAGCACTGCCCTTAGTAATATAGAATTAACGCCTGTTGGTTTTGACAGAAATTGTACATCCAAAATAAAAACCCACTTTCAGTTAGCTGTGCCCTTCGGGGCTGTATTTAATTGACTTTAAGAGAGAGAACAGGTTATCTCTCTCATCTCGTAGACCAGCTGCAATGCTGCTTCCAGCAATGAAACATTTCAACCTTCAGGAGAGAAATCCTTCAGTAAAAGAGTGCTGTTAAATGCTCTTGGTAATACTGTGAAGAGGATTGTTACTGAGTGTCCCATATGACATTGGAATTCTGGTACTGAAGAATAACAGCGTGAACTAAATTACTTTCACTCCTATCCAGGATATCAGAAAGATCTTGCCCTTGAGCAAAAGGGCAAAAAAGAAAAAGGGCATTTGATCTTAATAATTACTTATTCTCATTAATGAGCAGGATATCCTATGTGATTTATAAAAGGAATAATGAAATGAAAGAAAAATATATTGATAAAAAGCAATTAGAATAAATCCCAAAGAAGACCAGCTCATGAGAATATGGAAGTAGGTTTAAGCTTGAGTTGGTAGAGCAATCATATACACATTTTAAATTACTTCACTTTTTCCCCCAGGTTCTAAATTTGTAGATGGTCATGGTATAATTAAGAGGTCATGCTATACATTTTTATTTAATTTTTTTATTTGAAATATCTGTAGCAGTGTTTTTCAATGCTTTGAGAAACTATTACAGGAAGAATTAAATAATTTCCAGAGAGCTATTGGATTTTCTTCTGAAAGATTCAATAGTGGTAAATAGAACAAGTAAGTTTTAACCACATCCTAAGTTACTGGGATTTGTGCCCACAGCTGCAGATACAAACATATTTGTACATGCTTACAGCAATATTTTATTCTTATAGTTCATATTTCTCTAAAATGTCTTAAAGTTTTTTGTATGCTGTTAATTTTGTAGTTCCTAATGATCACCCATAAATATTAAACTACATAAAATACCACCTAAATATTAGAACATTAAAAAAAAAAAAAAAGTTCTCTGATAACTAGTGAGAAACAGCCAGCTCTGCAGGAATTAGGAATAGCTAGAACTGTAGTGTAAATAGCTTTGCCAAACACATGTGTAAAAACCTGAAGTAATTATTTTTTTCTTTTTCTCTGTAGCTGAATTGGACCATCATTGTGGTTTAGCTCTGGCAGCAAACCAGCCACTTGCTCGTTGGCAGGGAAAGAGTAAAAAAACTCATGGGTTGCAATAATGGAAGTTTAGTAGGTGAAGTTAAATCTGCTCATGCAATCAAAGCAAAACAAGGAATTCATTGCCCACTTACTATGGGCAGGCAGTATTCAGCCACCCCCTGAAAACAGGGCCCCATAATTTGTAACAGTGATGGAATAAAAATGCCAGAAGATGAATATCAGCACTCACTTCTTCTGCTTTATCTTTCTTTCCCAAATTTCTGTTGCTGAGCATGATGTCAGATGGTGTTGGACATTCCTTTGCTCAGTTGTGATCAGCTGTCCTGGCTGTGCCTCCTCACACCTCCACTTGCTAAGCCCCAGCCTACTTGTCTGGAGGAACAGAGTGAAAAACCTCAGAGAGAGGACCTCAATACTATAAAAGATAGTAAAACAAAGTACAAGAAATAACAAATATAAAAAGATAAAAAAATTATATGGATGAAAAAGTGTTGCTAAAAAATCCCCTACATGCCTAACCTTACCCTTTTGAAATCCTAGCTTTCAGTTCTAATATCTTCTTTTGTTATTACTACTCTAATACAGATCAATAATAGTCTAACCATTTTGAAAATAAAACCTTGCAAATGCCTAATTTAATAATGTTGAAAAATTGCATTATTTTTTAAAAAATTCTCATTTAAAACCAAAGTAAGTATATTTTGAAATTGGTCTAAATTGGGAAATAATTTGCATTATACTTCTGCATTATACTTCCATATCTAAGCTAATTAGGTATCTTTTTGAGCAGTCAGAAATTTCAGCTATTCACTTAGGCATATCTCAGTCAAAGGGGATTCACAAAATTGTGGATGTTAGCTGTGATGTTGGACTCTAGGTAAGTACCCATGTCTGCCATAGCAATTTGAATTTTACATCAGCGAGGGCAGACTTAAGATATACACAGAATACTTAGTTTTCAGGAAAAGCTAACATAAAATCTTTAAGTCATTCCAGTCTAGTAAATCGATTCTGAAAGATCATGCTGATGATTGCACGATCACAATCTATAATGTAGAAAATAAGAGAATCACAAGGTTAGTTCTGGATCACATCTGGGTGGATACCTTCTTTATTCAATGGTTGTGAGGGACTAAATCTATTAAAATGTTAAAAGCTGTATTTTTTTTAAAGTGCTGCTTGTCTATTTAGAGAAAGCTCCAAAACTATTGTAAATTATGAAGATAGGAAATAAAAGGCTTTGTGGTTTTAGGTTTTGTAAATAAACAAATTTTATTTTATTTGCTTTTAAAGGTAGTTAATTTAGGAACTCTTCAGTGCTAAAATACATTGGTAGCTCTTAGGTATAAGTGATTTGAAAACGTTTAACAGATTTGTTTTATTTGCACTATTTTCTTCTAACACAAATATTTCAGATGAGGCAGATTTCAAGTCACATTCAACTGGCTTGGCAACCAAAGCTTATATGTATGTTTTTTTCAGATTATCTTAATTAATTATGCTGATGGAGAAAAAAGAAGCTTCTGAAAAATAGTTAATGAAAAGCTGCAGATTCTAAATCTTAACAGAGTTCTGTAGTAGCTGTATTATAAAAAACAATATAAATCAGCTCAGGGTAGATTTATGTGTATTTATTTGTAAGGCAGCAAACATCCATAACAATTTGGTAGCTATTTTTAAAAGAGATTTTAAAATTTAATCACATTTCAAATTTGATAATGCTGCCATTTAGCTTACCAAAATGATAGATTAAAATCCTCTTACTGCTGCTTATATCATAACCATTAAAAAAATAAACAAAAAACCCCCAAACAAACAAAAAAAAGTCCCAAAAACAAAACTCCAAAACAAACACTGAGGAAATAAAAGTATTTATGGATTTAATATTACTAGAATAGAAGGCCGAATTTGAGCTACTGTTCCTGCTATGGATGCAGGGGGATGGAAGGATACTAGTTTGTTTATCCATTCTTTGAAAGACCATGCCTGTATTTTTTACAAATGAGCAAGACTGAAAAATTTAAGGGGAAGAAATAATATTAGAGCAGGACTGCATGTGAATACACAAAGTGTTGCTGACAATAAGGAGTGACCTAAACTGGCATCTCAACTGGTATGCTCAAAAGCGGATCAATGTCTCCTTCACTCAATCGGTTCCTGCACTCAGAGCACCTAGCTGTAACCCCCTGGTCTAAATTCTGAGCATTTCTCATCTGTATCTGATGTGATCAAAAGTCTCTTGAGCTCCTAGTTTAGTACTGATTCTTCCCTGAATCAGTAGTTTAATAATTTTACTGTCAGGTCATTTGCTTTTCAGAAGCTCACTCTAATATTTCTCAAGTTCCTCTTGAAGCTACATTCTCTGAAAAACTGGTCCTGCAGTACAGGGTATGACATTCAGCACTATAGTTCCTAACTCCTTGCCAAATCACTTGCTGATGAATAATATCCATTGACTGTCTGCTCAAAGTCTTTACAGCAGACCTAAGTCTAACTAAAACCATCCTATCTTCATTCTCAACTCCTTACTGCAAGAGCAGTGCCTGCCTCTGTATTACAATGCTGAAATCCAAGATCTCATTTCTTACAACTCAACCAAATATGGCCAATTGTTAACAAATTGAATAATACAATGAATAATACAATGCTTTTACATGGAAACTGGAAATATGACCAGAACTGAGTCTTCCTGGAAGCCAAGAACACATCTTTTTCTTGCTCTACCATTAATTGTCCCAGGATCCCAACACCAATACAACATTAAATTTTTATTAGTGGAATGCAGCTGTGAATAGTCACATCAGTGTGTTTGATCCCATAAACACAGAGTTTTGAGAGGATTCTCAAGGTTGGTATAACCATTGCTTATTGACTAAGGTATTGTTTTGATCAAAATTTACAGTCAAAAAAGAGTTCATGTATGTTTCATTTAATGTAAAATTTGAAATTTGTATTTTTGGTTGTCTATGAGTCAGGTCAGACACCATGGGAAACTTGATTAACAATGGATGTTGTTTTTATATACATTCTATTCCACTCTGCTAAATAAAGAATGCAGAGAATAATTTTGATTGCAGTACTTCATAAAATTGTTAAAATAACCGGGTTTGATTTTCTTTTCTTACACTTCCCTTGTGCCATATAATATTGAACCTTTGTTAATAAAGTCCCCAAATAAGTTGCTGTCTGAGCATTTAGAGCGTTTGTTAATCTCCTGAGCATTGCTAATCTACTTCATTGGCACAGAGCACTCCTAAGCACCGACAAGCCTCAAGGAAGTTGTAACTGAAGTCTTAAGCTGAAGACATCTGTTCAGAAATATTCCCACTCTTCATGATGTTCTTCTGCATACCATTTTTCGAAGATAGACTTTTATGAGTCCTTAGGATGGACTAATAGCAACCATCAATTACCAATAACTGAAAGCACAGGCGGAATTCTAATTTCTTCTGACAGTTTATGGCAGAAAGTCTTGAGATAAGAAAAATACTTGCACATGTAATTTCCACAAATTTATAACAAAAAGATCAAGGCTTGTATGAAGGCAGAATGAATGAAATACACGTGTTCAAGCATCAGAAAAAACAGCACAAAAAGATTTTAAAAGGTAGACTGAACTGGGAAGAAAAGGGCACCCTTCCCCAGGCACTGTTCTCTTGGGAAGTACTGAGGAAGATGTTGCTTATGACAAGATGAAAAGGCCTGCATTCTGAAAAGGTCACAACATAGATGACTTCCTGGCTGATGACCACTACCTTCACACAAGGAAGAAGAAAACTAGGTTGCTGAATATAGTACACACCATCCTGTTTCTCTCCTTGCTCAAAAGAAAAAGACTATGTACCCACAAGTGAGTGAAAGCATATGATAGG
The DNA here is from genome assembly GCA_013401135.1 of Cettia cetti. Classification (NCBI taxonomy): domain Eukaryota; kingdom Metazoa; phylum Chordata; class Aves; order Passeriformes; family Sylviidae; genus Cettia; species Cettia cetti. The sequence goes on along the minus strand of VZUI01010231.1, from coordinate 12,676 downwards.
CATCAACATATTCAAAGATTTATGAAAGCATAAATTGGCAAGATTCTGAGGTGTGACATCTGGTGACCCCTAAGGGGTGCAAGAGAATTTTCCAGAAACCTTTTTGTCATGTCCTGTCAAGAACTAATGCTTTTCTTATTGCATAAAAATGTGTGAGTGAGTGAGTACAAATGTGTAAAATCCTTTGCTTGAGGAATTTGTAAATAAATATCCTGCACTGAGTTTTTCTTTACTAATTTCTCCACCATGATATTGAGGTGTAGAGCCACATTATCAAACTAACCAGGTCATATATTTAAAGACACTATCGCTCCAAGTGATTATAGCATATTTCTCATGTTTATTCTCACAATAAAGGAAAGAAGATGCTGTTGCAAGGCTAGGTAAAAGATCACCTTACTTAAAATAAATAATACAAAGTCTTCCAGTAATTTTCTTGCCTTAGTTTCAAACATTGAATAATTTCTGTTTATTGTAAATATCCTTTGGTCATATGGAACTTTTAAAGTTACCAAGTAAATATTTCACATTTGGTCCCTTTTCTTTAGGTAAAAAATCACCACTTAACTGTGTGCAACTGTATCTTCCAGAAATCAAATTACTTGACTCCAGCGTTGGTGCAGCTGCACTCACTTCAGCACTCAAATTCACAATTATTATCAAGAAAACAACACAATGAATGAAGTAAATTCTCACTTGTGTAATTTCCCTGAAAAGTAGTAATCAAAGTTAACCTTCTCAGTAGGATGTGACAGAAGTTCAATGATAATAGAAATACTGCTGCTTAGGAAGTTCTCAGGATTTGCAGACCCAATACTTATCATAGCTCTTCAAGAAAGGTAAACAGTAGTGTTTAGACATCAGCATTTCAAAAACATCCCTAGGCAAAATGAAAATGGTCAACAGTTCCATTTCCTTTATGTTTCTTTAGCTGAGAAATATTTCATGCTACAGAGAATGAATGCTTTTAATAACTTAATATACTAAAGTGATATAAAAAAGAAGGTAACAGTCCATCAAACAATAAAATATTAAGCACTTATGGAGTATAGCATCACATAAAGTAAAGCCAGTAAAACCTACAAGTCAGTTTTGTGGTTGAGCACTGTCTCACACACAGGCTTCTTGCTATACAGAAAAGTGATCAGCCTAAGACCCAGACTAAGATCCATTATTGATCAGAATGCCCTTATATTCCTGAGTAATTTCTTCTGTTACTTAAATATAGATTGGCAAGAAATGTGTTATCTTTCAGGTGCTGAAAAAAATCTGATTTCTCAAAATCTGAAAATTTCCAAAATACAAAGCCAGTTCTAACACAGTGAGGTTTTGTGGAAAACAGTTTGCATTACTAGAAAATATTCAGGAATGAAAAACATTGGAATTAAACTGGGAATACTCTGTAAATGAGTTCATAGCTATTGACTCTTTTACTGGTGCTTAAATTATTGAATGTTTAGACTTTCAGGCTACAAATCATGAAAGAGGCTAGATTTACAATAGATCTGTTCCATTAAATCTATTACCCAGAAACTGTTTTTCTGCCTAAAAAAAAAGCCATGCTTCTACAGCTCAATATATCATCACCTTCAACAAGGACAGAAGCTGAGGTCAAAAAGGCAGGACAGAAAGAGTTGGAGAACTGTTCAAAGAAGTAGCTGATATTACATAGGTACAAAAGTAAGATTCTGCACTTAGTCAGAAATCACAAGCTCCAGAGTCACTCAGAAAAAAAATCTTGAAATATTAAAGGAGGTACAAAATCATTCACCTGCTTTAAGCCTAATAAAATCTCATCTCCAAAAATACTTCTGATTTTTTTAAAAAAATCTTTAAAATAGATTTTAAAAAAGAGGGGCAAATTATCCCCAAATTACCCACTGAGGAAAAAGTAAATAGTGACCATCCTGTAACAGTTTAAAAATAATTTAAAAAATCATAATCAGACAACAGGTTAGATTTTTGATGAAGCTGCAGAACTTCAGTTTCAAACCATTTTCATCACTTAAAAGAATGCAATTTCTGCTCTGGGAATAATTTATATCCTTTTCCTTTGCTTGACTGCTCTCAAAATGAAAAAGGTTTTCCTTCTATCCAGTGTGAAGCTCTTCTGCTGTTTCAATTCACTTTTCTTGTCACTTATACTGCCACCAGATTGTCACCTGTAGGTTTTGCAGGCTGCCATTAAGTTTCCCTGAATTCTTCTCCAGATCTGGTTCTTCAGCCTCTCCTCAAAGGTCATGTGCTGCAACAGCAGTGATCACTGCTGTATGTCCTTCCTGCAATACATGGATGGAAGTGGGGAGAGCAAGGCCACGGTCCTAGATGTGATATACCAAATGCCAGGCAGACAGGCCTAATCTCTCCCCTTGATGTACTGGCTCTGTTTCTGGGAATATTGCCTGGGATATTGCTTATGACCTGTGTAGTAAGAGCTTTTTCCAAAGATCTGGAAAGCATATAATCCATTCTTATATCTAAAGATATTGCAATATCTTTAGATATAAGATTTGAAATGTCTGTGTGTGCTGGTTTGAAAGCAAAACCAGTAAGATACTCCAAGTCAGAAAAACAATTTAATAGGAGGGGAAAAAAAATATAAGTAAAATAAGATAAATGTAATAGTACAAAAGATCACTGACAGAGTCAGAATACAATCTGACACCCTCTTAGTTAAGGTGGTGGTAGCAGTCCTGGTGAAGTGGTCTTGTTGAAGCAGTGATCCCGTAGAAAGGTCTAGTAGCTCTCTTCCTCTGGGAATCCAGTGGGGTAAGGGCTCCCTGTGCTGCCTCAGATTATATCCAGGTGAGAATGCTTGGCTCCTCCCTGCTGCTATAGGACACAAAATGAACAACACGCACACAGTCAAGTCGTTCGGGCAAAAGCAGGGTGTTTATTTCTTGACTTCTATTTATATAGATTTTGGACAATGACCAGGGATTGGAGGATGAAGGTTGCCACCTCTCCAACCACGCTGGTCAAACTAGAAGTACATCAAATTTCTCCTCAAGAATTTCAACAAGAAGAGATGGTTACAGTAATAATACATTGTTTATGTGAAAATCCATGAGACACTCTATTACAAAAATGTAAATATGAGAAGGCTGAAAAGAACAGGGCAACACCTCCCCCTGGGAGGAGCATATCACAAGGCGCTGATATCATTCTGTGAGCCATTCAGTGGGTCCTTGATGGCCCATTAAACAGAGATAGCTCCCAGAGGGAGTTATCTGTAAGTCACGGGGCAAGGCATTGATGGCCCATTAAGAGAAGATAGTCCGGAGGGAAGGGGCAATGGAAACACTGCCCCTCCTGGTTTCAACAGCTCCTGAAGATGGTGATAGAATATATACTTTGGGCACATCTTACATTGTAACCTAGGTCACTGTGTATCCACATATACAAAACTGACACTGAATTTAAAACTCCTAATACTTTCCCTCACATTCTAGCATATCAAAATCAGAGCTCCATAAAAATAAAATTAAAAAAAAAATATATAATAAGGCTAGAGGTATGTGTACAGAGATACACTGAATATCAGGACACAGATTTCTCAGTGACAAGTTATCTGTTTTGCTGAAAGTAGAAGCATGAGACTGTCTATCAAGTCACTCGCTCAAGTTTGTGTGAAGTAAATAAAAAGCAGACTGAGGTACATCACAGTGGAGAAGTCATGCTGCTACAGGGAAGCGCTTTCTTTGTAGAAGGGCCCTTTTGATGCCTGGAGTGTAGAGCTGGAACCTCTTTACCACTTTGAAACCCTTTATGCTACATGTACTTGATTATGTGATGGCTACCTAGGTTCACAAATACTGTAACCAGGTAGTGACTGGGAAATAGAAATCACTGGGTACTTGCTTTGCAAATGTGAGATGCTGGTGCACAGAAAGGGAAGGGAAGAGGTGGAATCAAAAGGAAGCAAACGGCAGTAATGAACATGAGAGAAATTTAACCAGTGTTACTGAACTATACTTGAACACACCTGGAAAACTGAGACAAAAAGCAGAAGCTGGAACTACAAAATTAGACTGAAGATGAAAAAAAAAAAATTAAGGTTGCATGTATCACTTATAGCTTGCAGTGGGGTGGAGGGCTTCCATCTTGCAGGGAGAGGTTCCAAAATTTGGAAGGAAGGAAACATCAGTCTTGTCATCCGGATGTGTAAGAAGGAGGATGTGGTGAACTATAACCTTGCCAACCCTCATGTTGATCTTTGGGAATGTGATAGATCAAATCTTTCTGGAGACCCTTTCCAAATACATTAAGGATAAGAATGTCATCAGGAATCAGCAACATGCATTTATCATAATGAAATTTTTCTTAACCCACCTGATGTGACTGACATGATTGTTGAGGAGAGGGTGGCAGTTGTCGTGAATTAGAGTAAGGCTTTCAAAATCTGCTGCATCATCTGAGAGATGAATGAACAAGAATGGATTGAAAACTGGTGGAACTGCTGGACTCCAGATGGAGACCAGTCACTAGGGATGTGTTTCAGGGGCGGACCTTTTAAAATCCTTGTTAATGATCTAGAGTATGGGGCAGAATGTACAATCAGCAAGTTGGTAAGTTTTACCAAACTGAAAGGAGTGACAGATCCAGCAGAAAGTTGCTGTCATTCAGAGGGACCTTGACAAATTGTAGAATAAGGCAGGGATGGAGCTCATGAAGTTCAATGCAGGGAAATGCCAAGTCTTGCTTATGGAGAGGAATAGCCCTGGGCAGCAGCATCCAATGGGGGCTACACAACTGAGTTATTAGGTTCAGCATATCTCTATTCACTACCACCCAGAGAAGGCTTTTTTGTACTTTTCTGTAGGTAATAATATTTAAAAAACAGGTTACTAAATTTAAGAATGATTTTAAGGGCCAAGTTGAACTTTCAAAGATGAAAATTTGTGCATAGATGAAAGGTAGGCTTATAGATCATAAAAAACCCACTCATTTTTCATCAAATCACCATCACCAAAATCAAAAATATTTAGGAGACTGACATTCTTAAAAATGGAACTTCAAAAAAAGGCCAAACCTAGTGAATGTCTTAACACCTTGGAATTAACTCTTGCATTATTCTAATTTTGACACATATTTTCTATAAAAAGCTTAAAAAAATTGTGAAAGATAGATTTCAAATGTTCTTTGCCAAGTGTACTGGCTTTGCATGACAAGGCTTTTGGTAGCAAGAGGGTGCAGTAGAGGCTTCTATGAGAAGCTGCCAGAATATCCCCTCATGTCTGACAGAGCCAATGCCAGCTGGCTCCAAGATGGATCTGCTGCTGGCCAAGGCTGAGCCTATCAGCAGTGGTGGTAGCATAAACTGGCATAACATATTTAAGAAGGGGGAAAAAAACTGCTCAGGATCACTTGAAACTGGAGAGAGGAGTGGGAATATGTGGGAGAAAGAAATCTTCAGACACCAAGGGCATTGAAGAAGGAGGGAAGGTGTGGTGCTCCAAATGTTGGAACAGAGATTCCCCTGCAGCCTGTGAGGAAGAACCTGATAAGGCAAGCTGTCTTACTGCAGTCCAAAGTGGAGCTCTGATCCACCTGCAGCTAAGGCTGCAGTAGGGGTTTTCCCAAAGGAGCCTGTGATTCTCTGGGATGCCCATGCTAGAGTAGGCTACTGACAGAACTCCACAGAGAACCCCACAGAGACCCCACAGAGAACCTTACCTGGAGCAGCTTGGTTCTGAAGGATTGCCCCCCCCGGAAGGGACCTATGCTGGAGCAGTTTTTGAAGAACTGTAGCCTGTACAAAGGACTCATGTTGGAGATTTCTTCTGTGGGAGGGACTCCATGTGTGAGCAGGGGAAGAGTCTGAAGAGTCCTTGTCCTGAGGAAACAGGAAAAGCAGAGACGTGGCAAACTGAGTACAGCCCCCATTCCCCGCATAGCTGTGGGGGCCAGAGGGTAGAGAAAATGGGGAATGAATTTGAGTACAGGAAGAAGGGAGGGGTGGAAGATGTTTTAAGATTCAATTTGATTTGTCATTACCCTGAGAAATTATTTCCTATTACTCTGATTTGTTCAGTAACAAATTGAATTAATTTCCCCAAGTTGAGTCTGTTTTGCCTGTGATGGTAATTGGTGAGTGATCTCTTCCTGCCTGTATCTCAGCCCAGAAGCTTTTTGCTATATTTTCTCTCTCTTGTGCAGCTGAGGAGGGAGTGATAGAGCAGCTTTAGTGGACACCTAGATTCCAAACGGGTCAATCCACTGCACCAAGTTTCAGATATGTTCATGCCATGTTATCACGCCATGTAGCAGGCAGTAGAGTACTAGTTTTGGTAATTAATAATGTAATACAGCTTTCAAAATCACCAGTAATATACCTACTGGTTACAAGTAACTACTAGGCTCTTTTTATACCTTACTGCAGTATCTCAGGCAAAATAGCTGAACTCAAGTCCTTTCTCTAAAATACTTTTCACAGGGTGCAGGCTAAGTTTTGACCCCATTTCAGTGGTGCTTTTGGGGCTACCAAGCTGCTAGCAGAGCTCCTGCTTGCAGTTCAGGTAAGACAAAGGTAAAATAGACATAAAATACTGCTCAAGTTCTTCTGAAAAACGTTGTGGCCCTGATTGGGAAACTATTGTATATTGAGGAATTATTTCTCCACCAACAGCTGTTCTGAGTGTGTGCTGGGCTGTACTACACATATTACTTAGCCTCAAGGACTGTGCTGTGCTACACATGTGCTTTGATGAAGGACAACTTCAGTTCCCAACATTTTCATAAGTACATCTTCTAGAAGAAAATGCTAAAGAGCTCTAAAGACAACAATAGCAGCAAACCTCACCATAAACAGGAATTTTGTGCAGAATGACATTCCCTGACCATTCCCTAGCCTGTGTGGTCACTCCATGTTTTCATCATCAGGCGTGTAATATCTTCCAACATACTATCACCTTTCCTGAACTATCAATATATGGCCTTCTTGCTGATAAAGGAGATAAAACAATAAACAAAACTGTTAAGCCTGTGTTAAAAACGTTAAAAATTGCTTAAAGCTGTCCTCTTCCCTAATTCTATTTCTATCACGTTTGTCCCTACAGATCTCAGTCCCAGGATGCAACTGATTATTAATGTAATATCTTCCAGTGTAGCACTTTCTATATCACTTCAAGTTGATATCTTTAGTCATGACCTGATCATAAAACCATAAAATTTTTAGTTCTACATGATTGTATAATAACAGTGAAACTCAGAATTGCAACTGATGTTATTATACAGGAACTAAGCCCTATTGTGAATGCTTTAAGAGAAAAAAATTCCTCACAGCATTTTACTATTTCTTTATGTACAGATCATGTACCTCTTTGGATTCACACAAATCCATTTATATGTACAAGAGTAATAATTTCATTACCTGAATTCCTAGTTCTCCATTTTACTGGCATCCCAGGGCTTCTCTAAGCATGCATTTAATTTCTAACATTTCATATTTCTCATTGCTAATATGATACTAGATATTTTTTTCAAAACCTTTCTGAATATCTAGTTAAATCCATTTTAGTACAGTGAAACACTTCCAAGGAGAAATTAAAAAAATTAACAAGCATCCTACACATCTGAGTTTATTTCCCAGATTATTAGAAAATAAACAGTTTAGCAAATTTACAAATAGTTTAATCCTTAGCATATCCCTAATACTATAAGAATAAGACAGAGAGACTGAGGTATACAAACAGGGAATTAAAATATAGGAAGCAATAAATGGCTCCAGAAAAACACATCCTAAAACCAATTATCCATTTGTTTTTGAAAGGGAAATCTTCAAGAAGGAAGTATTGTTTATAAATAAAAAACATCCCAGCAGACTATGAAAGTTCCAGTAGTGAGCACTTTTCAGATTTTTTGTTTGTTTGTTTGTTTGGGATTTTTCATAGATCTCCCTTACATATTCCTACTGGTTCAAAATTTGTGGCAGGAGAAAGCTAGAAATGTGAACTGTAAAATGGGCCAGAATCGCAGCTCTGATTATGCTATTAATTCTCATAGATATTGAGAGACAATATGGGTCATATTTAATGCTTATTGCTCTGTTGCTTGTCCTCATATAGTTTTAATCTAGAGTTCTTTTTCTCACTGAAAATATTACATAGGTGAGAGAATTTGTCTACTTTTCTGTTCTTCTTTCTCTTGTATCTCATTTCATATAGATTAAATACACTGCCATTGTCAATTTTTTTCTCTTAATAGTTAGGCTATGCTATTATCAACAGACTCAACAGTAATTAAGGAACATTTCAGCAAACAGAAAGCAGGACACAAAGGTTTAGGTTCATAATGTTATTAGCGACACTGATAGTAGAAGTAATGAAGGGTTTATGGTTTTAGACAATCCAATAAAACTCATGAGACTAGCACTTAATTAAAACATTTTAAAACAAATGCTCTCTCTTCGTTCAGTGTCTGCCTTGAAAATGTTTTAAGTCTACAGATAGAATACTGGTATGTAACATACCAGATACCTATAGAGAAAGGAGATTCTTCCTGGCATATAGGGCTTCAGATCATATCAGCAAAATCCATCTTGCATTTTTTTTTCCTCAACCAAATTTGTCTAGTATCAGCTAAAAAAAAAAAAAAAAAAAAAAAGGTTGTTGAAAATGTAAATACAAAAAATAAAAATTCTGAGTAACCTTGCAAAAATACCAACTTTTCCTCATTGGTTTCTGCCAAAATTATATACAATTCTATATGAAATTCTTTCTATTGCTTCACTATGGAGAAACTCATATTGTATTCTTATGCAGGACAGGACAGCATATTCCCATGATTCTCTGATGTACTATGGCTTTACCATATACTTGGATAACATATCCTCTGAGACTAACTGAGAGGTTAGTTGATTTACTATTTGTTTTTTATGAATTAGATGGGGCCAGAAGTAACCAGTGGCCTTGCTGGTTAAATTACCCAGGCTGATCTCTGAATTTGACTGTATCTAGAGCCACTTGGCAAAGTTTCCTGGATCACTTCTGTTACAGGGATGTGAAACAGTGATGTTTTGTTTCTTTCCCATGCATATTAAAATATCAAGAACAGCAATGGTGGTTTTGGATGCAGTAGAGTTGTTTTTTCTCCCAGTGGCTATGGGGCTATGTTTTGGATTTGTGCTGAAAACAGGGTTGATAATGTAGAGATGTTTTTGTTGTTGCTGAGCAGTGTTTGTGCAGAACCAGGGCCTTTTCTGCTTTTTGCATGGCAACACTGGCAAGGAAACTGGGGATGCTTGCGAGGTTGGAAGGAGGAGACACAGCTGAGACAGGTGATCCCAACTGACCAAAGGGATATCACAGACCATGTGACATCATACTCAGTATATGAAGTGGGAAAAGAAGGAAGGAGTGCTAATGTTTGTCTTCCCAAGTCACTGTAATGCCTGATGGAGCCCTGGTGTCCTGGAGATGGCTGAGCACCTATCCAAAGATGAGAAGCAGTGAATTAATTCTTTATTTTGCTTTGCCTGTGGTGTAGGTTTTGCTTTTTCTTTTAAACTGTCTTTATCTCAATCCACTTTTTTTTTCACTTTTTGCTGTTCTGATTCTTTCCCCTACCCACTGGTGAGGGTGTGGGCAAGCAGCTGTGTGGGGCTTGGCTGATGGCTGGGCTTAAACTGTGACAGAAGGGGAGATGCTATCCAGAAGAGCGTGACACATCTGCCCTTAAAAATTATCTGTGTTTCCCTTGTTTTCCCAGCATGTATAAACATTACCTGATGATGTAGAGCTGGTAGTGCAGCCAAAGTCTCATTTTATCTGATACCCTTTTGGAAAGCATTCACCTGGTGATATTCTAAATCTTAGGTCAGTCCTTCACATTTGTATACATACATTCTATGATTGAAGAGAAAAAAAAAATATTTTGCAATAGCTTTATCTGTTTTCAAATATATTTTTGTGACCTAATGAGATTTTAAAGTCTGTATACCATGTACTATGTGCAGCTTATATGATTAAATATAAATTTATCATACAGGACATCAAAAGTTTCAATAGTTAAATGGAGTTAAGTCAAAATATATGTACAGTCATAGTTTGAACAAATATTTTTGAGATAAATACTTTTTAAAAATAGTTCTTCTGAATTAGATCAATATGGTATTCATTTTGCCATGCTTATCAATAAAATATGTAAAAGTATCCAACTGGTATTATTTCAGTTTGGCTTTGAGGTTAGCTGGATTTTTTTTCCTTTACATTTTTAATCCCAGTAAATCAATCTTATTTAGAGCCTACACTATTCTCACACATAAAAAGGACTATTAAGGACTGCTACTTGAATAATATATGATTTCTTATATCATGTAATACTCTCCTGTTCTATATTTAAGAAACAGAAAGTTTTTAAACATCTCCTGCACGCTTATCAGCACAAGTAAGAAGTTCCCTGAAATTTGTTCTATTAGGCTCTATTTTTTCCTGTTGTTCTGTAGTTCTCATAAACCTCAAAGCCTTCCAGTTATGTGTTTTCCTCTCCTGTTTTAAGATTTTAATGTAAAAAGGTCAAGCCTCAGTAATGTATTGATATTACTAGAAGAGTTAGTTTCCTGGTGTGCAATATTTTATTAGAAAACAAAGGTATATCCAATTTTATGCAGATGAAAAAATAAAAGAGTCAGTCAGCTGGGTCCTGATAACTCTGGCACAATATACTAAACACTGGAGTACTTAAATAGTTATGTGGGATGTGCTACATCTCATTGCTTTAGTTTGGAGAGGTCAGATTTCACCAGGATAAAAAAAAATCTCTTTGATTTAATAATATGGAGTAGTAAAGAGTAATCGCTTCCAAATTGATTAGGTTGGAAATTCCCAAGTGTCCTAGGGTGACTTTATGATGCTTGTATCCCCCATGGTCCTTTCTGTTTGTGCTGTATATTGAGTTCTGTACCTTTAAGACTGATTCTGAGGGTGAACCAGGGAGAGAAGACGTGCGGAGTTTGTTTGAGAAACAACCTGACTCCCACACATTCTCTTCTCTGGACTTTTGTTTGTCGGAAGCACGGACAGTGGTGGGACAGAGATCTTTTTGCTTTTAGTCAGCTTTAGCTAGCTGAGGCAGAAAAGTTCCCTGGACTGTTTTTTTTTTTCCTTTTCTTCTTGGGACTGTTTAAATCTACCCTGGATTGAAAAACCCAGAGGAGCACCAAAGGCTCGCAGCTGCGGCCCACCGGGCCTGGACCTCCGGAAGGACTGGGACTGACAACAGACTGAGTGAGCTGAGCTGCACCCACGCCAAGGACTGCCTCAGTTTGCCATCTCTCTTCAGAGAGGCGAGAGGTTTTATTGTTTCATTGTTCATTTTATATTTTCATAGTATCCATTCTTTATGCTTGTAAGTATTTTGTTTGTTAAATAAATAGTTTAATATTTTTTTCCACTTTTCTCTGAAAAAGTTTTTCCTGGACTGGCTGGGGGGAGGAGATGTTTGAGTTTGCTTTTCAGAGGAACCCCCTTCAGAGGTTTCCTCCCAAATTTACCCTAAAGCAAGACACCAAGGTTTCTAGTAAAGAACCAAGAATTCCTCTCTTAGACATTCCTTCCTTAATTGAAAATTTCAACTTCTTGAAAATAACACTAAGCTGTAATTTCCTGACTGCAGTTGAGACATTAATTCGGATTCAGTGAATTGTGTTTATACACCTACTATGTCAGTGAATACCAGCTTCAAATACTTAACCATCTACAAATTGTCCACTTTTCAATACCCCTGTAACATTTCAGAGGGAAGATATGGACTGCTTGCAAACTGTTACTCCATTGGCTCTACATGCTATCTTAATGCAGAACTATTTAATTTTCAGTGGTATCTAAAATCGGTCTAGTTTATGTGTTATCACAGCCATTTTAGACTTACATAATTTCTGCATAATACCAAACTAAATAGAGCTAACTAAGTTAACTTTTTCTTACTGAGAATTCTATTAATTCCTTTAATTTTGAAATCTATTGTCTTTGCACATTCTGCAGGCACATTTTTTTCTCAAGTACTGTGTTGTTGCCATGACAACCACATTTTTAATGTCCAGCATGTGCATCAAGATGGCTGACTACTGACTGCCCTTCTCTTTGCAAGACAGTGTCTCCAGAAGGTTATAAGGGGTTAATTTAGTCTGGTAAAACTCAAGAAACACAGTAGTTTATCGCATCTCACTGGGGCACAGTCCTCAGATACCACTTCCTTCCCATTAAATGAGTAGGGATGAAAAAGGTGAGAAACAGCCATGATGAGCTATTAGCTTTTGGAATGAAAGGCAAGGCACCTGCGTGTGAAACATCAGTCAGAATTCAGAAGTTGTTATACCTCCTGGGACAGTCTCAAGTCTACCTTAATGCTTTTTAGTTTGCAGGAGCTGAGATGCTACTTTAGCTTTCTTGCTTTGCAAATACAGGTCTGAGACTGTGCATTGTTGGGCTAAGTTTATTCACACTACACTCATGGATGTGAAGACTCCCACATTCCCTAGAAAGACAACCTTTAAATGTGGTTGGATGTTTGATGGACTGTGTCTATCAATTGCAGGATTTCCTGCATGGTATCACCTACAGGTGTATTGAGCAACCACACTGGCTAGAGGAGGGATAGATAAAGGGATGGATGGATGGATGGATGGATGGATGGATGGATGGATGGATGGATGGATGGATGGATGGATGGATGGATG
>VZUI01010216.1:0-13573 GCA_013401135.1 Cettia cetti | reverse complement strand
TCATCCATTTTCTGCTGTGGTGGTGGCACTTTTGGATTGGTTTAGAGTAGAAGTGAACTGTCTAACAGAGGTGATAGCTATTGGTAACTAACTGTCAATATAGAACATGTAATATCCAGTATAAAAGTTAAGACTGCCTGGGGAGTCAGGAGTCAGCTCCCCACCCTGCAACAGCAAAGACCTTGGCAGGGCAGAAAAAGAAAGTAACAGATAAGAAAATAATAAACAACCTTGAAAACCTGAGCTGATGGATTCCAACCTCTTCTTCTGGCATGGGGCTTGGGAAAAGGATTTTCTATCTAAAATCTCAGGATCTGCCAGCAGCAGAATCCAACAGTGGCCCTGTGTGCCCTGGCTAAAGCTCCTCAGCATGGCCCATGGTGTTTGTGTCCTCTTGGCATGTTCCCAGCACTCCAGGTCTCACCTGATTGGGAAGGCTGGCCAGCAGGTAGAGCACAAAATCCCCCACCCACTGGATGAGCTGCTGCAGGGACTGCAGTGTCGTCATCTCCAGGACAAACTCTTCCGTCTTCAGGTTAATCATCACCTTGTCAATGTCTGGAAGAGAAGCAAGACATTGCCTGGCTCAGGAAGATGGATCCAAGCCTCACACCCTCCCTGTGGAGGTCACCCTTGTCCTCCTCCTCAAATCCAGGAGTTACTATGAGACTGTGACACCACAGGGAACAGTCCAATCCCAAACCCTGGGATGCTGTGAGCAGTCAGTACCTACATCCGTGATCTTGGAGCAGATCTCGGTGAGCCGGTCCCCAGGGCTCTTGTCAGGGGTGTTGAGGAAGTGTGGGCGCAGCAGCGACTTCAGGGTGCAGCTGATGGCAATGAGGAAGAGCTTGGCGTGGTAGTCACACACACGGGCAATGGTGCTGGAGGAGAGCTTGCACAGCGATGCCTTCATGGCAACAATGCGTGTGGAGAGCACCTGAGCCACAGGGAAACACAGAAAAAAGGCAGAAATTAGCATAAGCTCATTAAAGCTGCTGCTGCTGCTTTATTCTCTGCTCTCCCTTTCTGCCACAGGAGTGACAGGAAGAGTGAATGCTGTGCACGTGAGCGCTGTGCTGGGCACGTGCTGCTGTTCCCAGAATCTGCCAAAAATAGAGTTCACCATCTCACCCCGAGTTTCCAACAGGTAAAGACCACAACAATATCAGTGAAAGTGAATGCTGTTGACATGGAAGCTCTTCCCAGCTCTATCACTGCCTGGGCCAAGCACTCAGAGAGCACAGCCAGGCAAAGCCACCACTGTTCTGGGGACTGGCACTGTTCTGGGGACTGGCACTGGCTGCTCCCCACTCCAAATCCCTGAGATCCCCCATGCCCACCCTGGGAGTGAGCCCAGAGCTCCCACCTGCTGCAGGGCCGCGTTCTGCCGCATGTACTCCTCGTGCAGCTTCTCCACCAGGTTCTGCACCATGCTGGGCTGGACGTGGAGCAGGATGTCCCACCAGTCGTAGCCAGTCACCATGCAGTACTCCAGCAGGAACAGCAAGTGCCGCAGGGACATGTTCATGTCCAGCACGTGGCCCATGGAGGGGGAGATGCGGAGCATGCTCAGCTTGAAGGGAGGAACCAAAGGGAAACTGGCTTCAGGAATGGGCTTGAAATCATCCCACAAATCCAAAACAACAGGGCCCAACGAAGCTCAATCCTGAACTAATAATTTCTGCACTGATGGGACACATTCCTTTCCAACACAGCTCTCACAGCTGGAATTCCCAGTGTTTTCTGAGCAACCCTCACAGAGCCTGGGTGAGAAACAACCCCCACCACAAGAGAGCACCAACCTTCCCGTGACTGTCCACGCCAGCCAGGGCCAGCGACGTCCAGGAGAGCTGCATGGCCTTGAAGTGCACCAGGGGCCCGGCCGTGCGCGGGCGCTTCAGGGCCGGCTCGTCCACGGGGCGCTGCGAGGAGGAGCCGTAGAACACGGCCATCATCTGCAGGGACAGGCGGTGCACGATGTGGACACTGCCATCGTGGAAAGCCAAGGCCAGGCCTGGGGACAGGAGACAAGCAGGGCTGAGCAAGCAGCTCCTGCCAGTGTGGCAGAGCCCTCACCCAAAGCAGTGACCAGCATTGAAGTGCATGGAGAAGTTAAAGGGTTGGGAAGACATCCTGTGTAAAGCTTTCCTTCAGCATTCCATGTGCTTTACTTCAGCTACAGCTCAGGTGGGGAAATTTTGGGCAAAAAGCCACATGTTCAGGATGAAGACAACAGGAACTCCTCACCCAGTCCAGGGAAGAACTTGGTGTCATTTGCCACCTTCAGATCAGTGTTGGTCAGGGAGATTGGCAGCTTTGGCAGCGCCACGGCTGACACCCGGTCCAGGTCGTTGGTGGCAGACAGGATCCTCCACTTCAGGATCATGGGCTGCTTGTCTCCCACTTGGGAAAGAGCAAATGAGTGAGAATTTTGTCCAGAGAGATCAAAATCCACCCCTTATTTCTGCCCACACTCCCCAACCAAGCAGGATCACAGATCAGGCATGGGTATAATTCCCATATATTTCCAGTATGTTTCCCTCATATTTCCCTCTTTTTTTCCCTGAATTACACAAACAACATGTTTTGCTAAATCTCTCTTGATGGGAAGCTCTGCTGCGGGTGATTAAGATTCTTATACACAATAATCCTTTATATTTCACCAAACAAACCACCCTGATTAATTCTGTTCTCTCTGAGATCAGGTGGAGCCCAGGCAGCCAGGGCAGGGGATTAATCCAGCTCTGCTGCTTGATCCTGGTCCTTTGGGAGCCTTTGCTCCACTGGCGGCAGGAAGGGCGGCTGTGCAGCACAACACAGAAAATGTCTTTTATGAAGTGAAAGCAACAACCAAACCCTTTCCTGGAAACAGCAACTTGCTGCCTATAATGCAAACAGACAGAATGGACTGAGAACACCTGAAAATAAATATGGGATTATTCTGAATAACCCTATATATGGGATAATGGATGTGAGAAACTGTGCTGCTTTGTCCCTCAGACCAAGCTGCCGTTCTTGAGAGCCCCCAGTGCACACACTTACCCACAGGAGAGATTTGTTGGAAGATGTTGTTGACAGGCAGGCCTTCCTTCCTAAGGGACCAGCACTCCACGATGCTGTTGTTTTGGTTGGAAGCACAAAGCAGCACCTGTGGAACAGAGCCCCCCACCACAAGCATCACAACAGGGAGGACACTGCCCTGGTCATTCCCACCCCTCCAGGGTGCTGCTCCCACTCAGGTCATGCCCCACCAGCAAAAAGCAGAAGATCAAATCAGCGGCAGGTGACAGAGAGATCCCTAATTCCAGCTGCACCAGAAGGGAAACTAGGAACACCAAAAGCATTGGAGGGACATGCTGGTCACCTCCAGACCCTCTGAGGAAGGCCAGGTGGAGCAAAGAGCTGCTGCCCACCTGCTCTGACATGTCCCGAGCCAGGAATTTCAGGTGTGTGATGGCCGGGTACTTGTCCTTGCGCGCGGGGTCGGTGGTGCAGCGCATGAAGAGGGATGGCAGGATCTCGGTGTCGATCTTGCACTTCTCGTTGACCACGCTGACACAGACCTTGTAGAACTGCACGGGGGACGTGCTGCTGCCGTCAGAAGTGGCCACCACGATGTTGCCACCGCCCGTGAAGGCGACGTCGGCCAAGGCCACGCGGCAGCGGAGGCGGCACAGGCTCTCGGTGGCCGTCAGCACCTGCCCGTTGGGCTTGAGGAGGGACACGGTGACCAAGCCACTGATGGTCACAGCAATCCAGCCCTCCATGGGCTTCCCACCAAACAGCGTCAGAGACGGAGAGAATTTCACCCGGGAAAACTTCTCGCCGAAGTTCGAGGCTCCAGACTGTAACAAAGGTCAACAAAAGGTTGGTGTTTGAACCCAAAATTTGTGCCTGGGGAGGTCTTCTCGTGGGAGAGGGGCAGGATTTATGTGGGACATCCCAGGAGTTAGAAAAACATAAGCAGGGAATTTGTGCTTGGCAGCTTTGGGCTTTCAGAGTCTGCAGAATCACACACGTTTCCAAACAAGGCGCTCATCTCCGTGTCCAAATCCAAGCTTTGGCACCCCAAATGCGTTTCCTCTAAATCAACACTGGTAAGGAAAGAACTGCTCTATCTTCATGTTCCTGCCTAGAACTGAGGAACCACACTAAGGGAGACACATTTGGAACACCAAAACAAACAAGGCTCCAACTCCCCTCAGAATTCAGCAGGAAGGAGGAATCTGACTTCTCTTTGACTGGAAAAACTCCCCAAGGCCACAAGACAGCCCAGAGCACGGAACACAGGAAAGATCCTGAGTTCTCTGCCAAGACCTGAGGCAGAGTTCCAGCTCAGACCCCTGACAAAGCTGAGACAAACCTTCTCCACGTGCAGCGCCAGCTTGACACCGTTGTGCAGCCAGGACAGGGCCACCACCGGGTCCCCCTCCACCACGCTGCCCACCGTGTTCTCCCAGCTGTTGGCCAGGTGATCTGTCATGCTCCAGCACTTGATGTGGCCGTCAGCATCTGCCGAGAGCAGCCTGGAGCCTGTGACAATGACACTGCATGAGAACACGGGAAGGGCCAAAACCCCCCAGGGAATCACATCCCATGGCTTTGGGGCATGCAGAGCATGGGTGGGACACGGTGACAGTGAGGAGGGATCCCAGCCCACCTGACTGATCCCACTCCAAACACGTGATGACTTCAGTGTGGCCCGAGTTCACCGAGTAGACGTCCCAGGGGTGCTCGGTGTCAATGATATGGACCATGTGGGTGAGATCTGTGTGAACAGAGAAGTGACTCCCTGTCCCCTGTCACTGTTTCTGAGCCTCAGAGCCTCAGCTGATGCAGGGAAAACAAAACATTTTATAGAAATTATTTGGGGTAGCGTAGAAACTGTGCTGGGAGCTCAGTGAGGAGCCAGACACCGATGTGAGCCTGGTCCTGGATTAGGGGAACCAAACCCACTCCCCGCGATCAAAAGCGTGTTAGACACTGCCAGAGGCTAAGGGACGTTAGGAAAAGGAGGAGGAGCAGCAGCCAGGAGCTGCCAGGGGCAGGGCAGAGCTCCGGCCCAGCGGATCCTGGACTTTCCCAAAAGCACCGGGAGCTTCCAGGAGAGATTTCCCAAGGGGCACGCGGTACCTTTCTCCTCCTCATTGCGGAGGTCGGTGGTGAAGGCGATGAGGTTGCGGCAGGACCAGGCGCACACGAGGGGGATGGAGGGGCAGTGGTTGCTCTTGGGCTTCTTCTCCCACTCGCACACGTAGGCCAGGTCCATCCCGCCGGCCCGGCCCCGGAGGGGACACGGGACAGCCTCGGTCCTGCCTGGGGGCGACACAAGGCCGGTCACACCGGGAACGGAACGCACGGCCCGCAGGGACACCAACCCCAGGGGTGATGGGCATAGCCCCCGGGAGAGACACCGGCTGTCCCGGGGCGGGGCGGGGGGAGCGGCCCGCGGGTACCGGCGGGCGGGAGGGTCCCGGGGACGGACTCGGGGTGAACACGGGGAGGTGCCAGAGGTTCCCGGGGCTCGCGGGAACGTCACAGGAGGGCCCCGGGGCTGCCACAGGAGGTTCCCCCGCGGTCCCGGCCCGGCCGCACTCACCGGCGACCGCCGCCTCCCGCCGCTCCCCAGGACCCCGCCGCCTCCGCGGGCTGCCCGTCCCGCGCCTGCGCCGCGCGCTCAGGCACCGCCGCGGTCACCCTCAGAGGGCCATCCAGGGCTCTAATTAGCATAACAAACTACCCAGAACCCACCGGGCAGAGCTAGCAAACATAATCGGCGGATTTCGGACTTTTTTTGGAAATCCAAAGACAACGACAGAGTGAAGGACTAAAAAAGTCTAGGGGGGGTTCTTTGTGCTTTCAATGCCGAACCACCCCGTAATCACCCTATGGTATTTGTTTTGCTTTTCTAAGCCTTTAAATACCGTTGTGGGTACATAGCAGTTCGTGCTCGCTTCGGCAGCACATATACTAAAATTGGAACGATACAGAGAAGATTAGCATGGCCCCTGCGCAAGGATGACACGCAAATTCGTGAAGCGTTCCATATTTTTCGCACCTCCCCGCACCCGCCTTTTGCAGCCCGTGCCGAACCGGCTGTCCCCCCCCGCGACCCCCACCCCTTCCACGCCCCCTCCCCGTCCCCACCGTCCCAAGGGAGAGACAGAGGCGGAGCAGGGGAGCACCGTCTTTATTGTTCCTGAACGCGCCCGTACCCGAGTCACACCAGCAAAGGAGGCGCGAGGGGCACCCCTGGGTCTGGGGGTCCCCGCGGTTAATGGCAGTCGGTGTCGTCATGGGACAGAGCAACCAGCAAAGACCCCCAGGGCACACCCTGCGAGCAACTCTTGGCACATGCCAGGGACACGGGGGGCACACAGAGGGATCCCCAAAATGCCCCACCTGCCCCCATGGCAGCTGTAGACAAGCAGAGGGAGAGCCCCGAAGGGAGCTGCACCCCTCCAGCACA
Organism: Cettia cetti; assembly: GCA_013401135.1. NCBI lineage: Eukaryota > Metazoa > Chordata > Aves > Passeriformes > Sylviidae > Cettia > Cettia cetti. Next base: position 7,101 of record VZUI01010216.1, on the reverse strand, counting down.
CACACACACACGTAAATATACACACACGATAAAAAACACAAGCTATGTTACACTTAAAAACAGCCCCGTCGTGCGGGCAGGGAAGAGGGTGTGGGGCAAAAGTACCCGGAGCTCCCCACACCCCGCCCTGCCCGAGGGGGCCCTGGACGCTCCGTGGGCACGGGGCTGCGGGTGCCGGAACGCGGCTGCCCCCAGGCTCTTCCGCCGGCTCAGCGATTGCTCAGCAGCCGCCAGGAGCTGTTTCACCGCAGAAAAATCTGGACCGAAATCACCCCACGAGCGTCAGCGCCAGAGGGGGGCTGGCCCCGCCTGATTATTTTTAAAAACACCTGGGTTATAAATAGACACACAAACAGTTCCAGGAGGGCTGCGCGGGGAGCGGGGCGGGCGGGAGGCACCTGCTCCACACCCGCGCCGCTCCCAGCACAGCGAAGGGCACAGCCACAACCCTCGGCTCTGCCCCGCCGGGCACCGGCTGCTGCAGCAGGGGAAGGGCCGAGGCTGCAGGGCCACGAGAGGCTGCAGCAGACACAGGAGGGGCAGGGCAGCTGTCGGGGCATCAGCTCATCTGCCCCAGGTAGTCTGAGAGCAGCAGCTCGGGGGGCAGGAACACGCGGTGTTTGTTGCTCACTTTCATCTGACGTTTCCCTTCGATGTCCGAACCTGCGGGTGGGACGGAGCGGTCAGCACAGCCCTGTTCCCCCCTCGGGGGTCTCCAACACGGCGCTCTCAGCCCAGACACCGCCCTCTCCTCCTCCCTGGGGCTCGTGGCAAAGGCAAGCTCCCCCGTGCCCTGTCCCCTCTGTCCCCAGCCGACTCCCTGCTGGCACCATGGCACATTCCCCTTCATTAGCGCTCTCAGGCTGTTTGCCACAGGCTCCTAATGAAACGCTCGGCAGAGGAGCCTCCTCTGGAGGGATGGAGCCTGATGCCTTCCCTGCCTTAGCAACAAAACCTTCTGGGGACGCCCAGGGCAGTACGAGAGCACTGGCTGCTCCTTGGGAGGAGGAAGCAGCTGCAGGAGAGGGAACCCTGCGAACATTTTCTTGCTTTGGACCACCCGAATTTCCCGTCAGAGGCGGGTCTGGCCAACCCCCGGGTGTGCGGCTGCGGCCAGCGCTGGTGACCGCAGCCGGGGCTGCTGAGGGAGCAGCGGTGGGGAGGAAGCAGGCAGGGGTGGGGACCGCGGGGTTATCTGTGAGCCCCAGGGCGAGGTGGGGCCGCGAGGAGGAAGGGAGGAAAAGGCTGAGCTGGAGAGGAGAGATAGCGATGGAGGGAAGGGTAAAAACAAAAACAAAATCAAAATCAAAACTAAAACCAAGCAGACGCACTTACTGGCAGAGACGAGATCCATGTACTGGCAGAGTGCGTGGAGCAGGAGCCGCTCAAAGCTGGGGGAGAGGGGACAGGGTCAGAGCCAACGTGTCACTGACCAGTGTGTCCCTCTGCCCTCCATCTTCCCGGGCACCCACAGAGCAGATGGGGAGCACCAAGTGCCACAAGCCCCTGTGCAGGGATCCCCAGGAATCCATAGGGATCAGGCCAGGTGAGTGTATCCAGGCCTAGCTGAGGGGAGGCCAAGGGGTCTCCTGTGCTCCCAAAGCTCCTCTGCAGTCTGGGGCAGCCCTGGTGCCATAGGGAACCCCAGAAGACCCCAAACTGGGGAAATACCTGTTATCCATCAGTGCTGTGTAGACGGAGTGGGGGGTAACAGAGAAGAAGGCCAGCAGCTCCTCCTCCAGCCCCTCCAGCGTCCCCTGTGAGGAGAGGCAGGGGCTCAGTGAGGAAGGAGCAGTGAGGGCACAGCCCTGGCACAACTGATTCACCAGGATTTACTGCCAGCAGCTCCCGGGCAAGTTCTCTGGATGGAAGGCAGCAGGGAGAGGAGACATCTCCCATCTCCAGCCCCCAAGGCGGGGAAGGATCCAGCTCCTGCCAACTCCACACTGTGTGCCAAGGGCTGGCACCATCCCTCGTGTTCACAGCAGCCAGGGGAGCCTCGTGCCTCCCAACACTCAAAGCTCAGTGCTCTGCTGGTCTCCAAAGCACTGTGACCCCAGAGACAAGCAGCATACATGTCTCATTTAAAGACAAACAAGCCAGTGGGCAGGAGGAGCTCAGGCTGCATTTAGAGGCTCTAATTAGCACCAGAAAAACAAACAGAGCCCCACAGAGCACAGGGAGCAGAGAGCCAGCACCCCCAGGGCTGGTAGAGCAAGTGTCTGGGCAGGCAGTGCAGGGCTGCACTCACCTCTCTCCTTCCTGCTCAGCAGTTGGTGCACTTTTACCCCCTTTCAAAATACATTGGAATTTCCCCAAATAGCCTTGTGTGGGCTACTGTGAAGACCCCAAAGGCTCCACTGCTCCACCCCAAAGGTCCCCAGGCACAAACATGCCCAGTTTCACTTGTCACCTGCTGCTCACGCATAGAGACTGGGAAACAACCACTAAAAAAGCCCTGTAACTGCCAGAAAAATCTGAACTGAGCCAGGAAAACCCATCTGCCAGGACCAACCATCTGTCTGTCTGCAGCCAGCCACCGCTGCGGGCTCACACAATCACTGGGGCACATTCCCAGGAGCTCCAGGGAAATTTGGCACTGCCCTGCACAAGGTCAGGGCGCAGCTCTGGGGACGTGGCTGTGGAGGGAGCCCTGGCAGCCCCAGCCCTGCTGTCCCAGGCTCCCAGCTCACCATGGGGATCCGGCCCCGCTTCAGGGTGGCGCGCAGGCGGCGGCTGATGCGCTGGAAGCACTCCTGGGGAGTGTAGGCTGGGAGCTCTGGAGAAGGGAGAGGAGATTTGGACACAGCTCACAGCTCCAGAGCCCACAGTGTCACCTTTCAGGAGGAGCCAGTGTCCCCCTGGCCACCCCCTTCAGAGTCAGCCCTAAAACAGCAACGCCCTCCCCAGCACAGGAGGTTTGGGGGTGTGACACTGGGGGATGGCTCCTGTGCCTGTCACCCCAGCCACTTCTGGCTCCCACAAACCCTCCCTGGTCCATGGTGGAGGTCTGCAGGCATAACCCCCCCACTACCACACCCAGGGGGTGGGCTCAGGCACCCCCTGGCCCCACCATTACCAAGGAGTGAGTACAGCCCTCAAGGAAGGTCACTCTTCCCAGAATGTACACAAGGAAGGAAAGGGAGAGGCTGTCCCCACCCTGCGTCCCCTCCCAGCACCTTTCCACTTGTCTTCATTCTTGACAGGCAGCTTCCTCCTGTGCTTCTTCCTGGCCTCCTCCTCCAGGTAGAGCAGGACCCGCTCCTGCTCTTCTCCCGACCGGTTCATGAAGTCGTTCCAGATCTGACAACAGAAGCCACCAAGCCCCACTACAGAGGTCTGTGGGGAGCACCTGGCAGTGCATGACCACCCAGGGACCCTCCCCACACCCCATGAGCCCCCTCCTCCTCACCCATTTGTCCCCAGGGAAGGCCCTGAGTGCCACACCAGAGAGATGCAATGTTTCAAAACACCGGTTACAGGGCCAGCATGAGGCAATGGGGGTTTGGCAAGGGGCTTGTGCCAGAGGAAGTGCTGCAGCTCACCAGACACCTGTTGCTCTGCAGGCACAACTCTCCATGAGAGGATTTGCCTGAAGATTCCCCCACCCCATGGACCGGGGGCCCCAGGACTCCATCACCCCCTGGCACACATGGCGGCAGCAGATCCCACAGATCCCAGCCTGACACCAGACCAGGCAGAAGCTGGGGCACAGCAGCTCAGGCCAGGGAGGCAGAAGGATGGAGGAGTGAAGTACAAGCATGACATGCCACACCAGGGCCCCTCCAGTGAGCCCCAAGCCAGAGGGTGGCTGTACCCACCTCCACATAGGTCTCATTGTTACAGGCCTCAGTAAAGATGCTGGGGGTGGCCGAGTGGGTGAGCTCTCCCTCGTCGCTCCCGCAGTCATCCTGCTCCAGAAGTGTCATCAGGTAGCGAGCTGGGGGGAAGAGCAAAGCCTGTGAGGGGAGGAAGCACCTCCAGAGAGGCCCCTTGCCCCCAGTACAGCCCCGCTTGCCACGCAGTCCAGGGGAGGTTGTCCTTGCCCTGGGGAAGAGACCCTGCCCCTGTCCTTACTGTTCTCCAGCCTCTGGAGGCTCTTGCGGCCCTTGGCCCTCGGGATGAGGTCGGAGTTGCGGATGGCCTTGTTGATGTAATACTGCTTCCTCTTGGACGGGGAGAACCGCTTGGACGGGGAGTCCTCCAGCAGGGGCAGGCAGTCCTCGATCCTCCTGAGGGGACACAGAGGGAGGGATGAGCCCACCTGAGGGGCCTGGGGCAGCTACAGCAGAGTGAGGACAAGGGGAGATGAGGCATCAGAGCACCAGCCCCGTTGTTACTGCAACTGGTACCACGTCCTCCCATGGGGTCTGTCACCCTTGGGCCACCGCCACCTCCAAGGGCTGGCTCTGCTCAAAGCAGCTGTGTGTCAGCACTGGGAGGGCCAGGTAATTAATCTGGGTAATTAACCGTGCCACACATGAAGCAAAATGATGGATCCATTCCTGCTGGGCCCCTGCTGCACCTCACACTCACCATCGTCCTGCTCAGACTGGCAGAGGCCCTGCTGCCATTCCTTGCTGAGGACAGCAGGAACTCTGCCCCAGCCACGGCACTGCCAGCTCCTGAGGGCACCCAAAGGTGCTTGGCCTCTGTTCACAACATGGTCAGGGCGTTGCTCAGTCACAGATACAACTTAGGAATGACCATAAAACTGAGGCATTTTACGGGAGAATGAAGCAACAGCTTGCCGGGTGCTGAACGCAATTGCTTGGGTTTGAAAGTTTACTAAACACCAAAGACAGGAAGTTTCACTGCCTTCACTTGCGAAGGAGCTTCCCCTCGGGGTTGTGTGGGTTTCCTTTAGTGCAGCAGAAGGTGGGGGAGAAAATCAACACCCACAAAACAACTCCCAGGACTGTCCATCCAGGACGAGGAGCTGCAGCACGGCTGCCCAGAGTGACCGCTGTTACCACCACTGCCTTGTTCCATCCACAGGGCCATATCCCCACTGTGTCCCCTCCTTTCCAGCATTCTGGGGCTCATGGGAGCCCCAGTCCTGCAATCAGGTCCTGACAGAGCTCATCTGGGCACAGGGCAGAGCAGGTTGTGCTGTCCGATTGCAGCCTGGGCCAACTGCCAGCTGCTCACCCTCGCCAAAACCTTGATTTTTTTTTTCCCCTTTGCCTGCATGGGGGCAGTGATACAGTCTTGGCTGCTGGGGGGGATTAAAAAAGCAACCACCCCCTTCCAAGCTGATGAGAAAACCAAGGCAAAGGTGGGCTTGGAAAGAATAAAAGAGACTCAGGTATCAAGGCAATGCCCAGAGCACGGGTGGGGAGCAGTAACCCAACCTGCCACAGGGAGCAACCAGGGCTGGTGGATCAAGTTGTGATACAAAGATGGTTACAAAAACCTGAATAAACAGAAGGAGTCACCTTACGCTGGCCCCAGCTCAGGGGTTTGAGTACACAGCTGCGAGCCTGACACTCCCTGGAGCTTGCATGGCCCCAGGAAGAGATGTCAAAAACCAGTGTCAGCAGGGTGGGAGCACCCCTGGGCATCCGGGACCCCCCAGAGCCCCGTGGTTGGGAGGGGAACAGGCTGAGCCACACTCGACTCATTTCCTGAAGCCTCCAGGAGTGTCTGTGGCTGCCCTGGCACCCGGCACTGCCACGTCTGCCCTGGCACTGCCACCTCCACCCAGTGCCAGCCTGGAGGTTCACAGGGGACAGTGACCCGGGCCAGTGCCTGGTATTGGACAAGCATCGGTATCCTCTGAGCTCTGAGTCAGGGTCCCATTCCAGGCAGCTGGGCCAGGCTGAGAAGAGACCCCAGGAAAGATCATTCCTGGGGAACCACAGCAAACAATAACCCTGGGGCCAATGGGCCCGGCAGCTCCGGGGACACCAGGGCACAGACAGGTTCGTGGCTTCTCCTCCACGTCCCATTTCCAGGCAGAGAACGTGCCTGAAAGAAGAACTTGTTCTCTGCTGGGGGATTTCTGACCTATTCCTGTCATTTACCCTTTGGCAGCAAAACGCGGCAGGAACAGGTAGAGCAAAGTCGCCGCGGGACAGCCGGGGCTGTCAGGGACAGCTCCGTCCCGCAGGGTCCCGAGTCCCCGGTATACCCGTGCGGGCCCGGGGGCTCCAGCCCACCCCCGGCACCGCGAGGGGACCTCGGCCCGGGTCGCCAGCCCCGGTGACCGGGAGCACCGTGACCTCGACGGGATAAACACTAATTACAAGGCTCATTATCCCGGTCCCGGGCTCCGCTCTGCCACCGCCCCCGGGGCCGGGGAGCTGGGGACGGGCTGTCCCGGGAGGCGCCGCCGCCGCTCCCCGCCCGCACTGACAGCCCGGGGGGCTCCTGCCCGGCCCGACCGCCCCACGGCCCGCCCGGCCCCGGGCCCGCACTCACGGGAACGGCTCCTCGGGGCCCGCGCCGCCCCGCAGCACCACCATGGCCCGCTGAGACTGGGATCGGGATCGGGATCGGGACCGGGACGGTGACAGGGACCGGGACCTCCCTCCGCCTCCTCCACCCCCGGCCCGCACCGGCGGCACCGGGCCCGGTACCGCCCGCGGGAAGTGACGCCACGGGGGCGGGGGCACGGGAGCCCCGCCCCGGGCGTCGCGGGAGGTGGCGCACGGGGGGTGCTTCGGGGAGCCCCTGGAACCGGGGCTCGACGGCTGCCGGACCCCATTAACCCCGCGTGAATCCCCGTTGTCCCCCGTTACCTCCCCCGTTAATACCCGTGAACCTCCAGTTAACCCCTGTTAGAGCCCGGTTAACCTCCGTTAACCCCCTCCGTTAAACACCCTGTCGCCCCCCCGTTAACCGCCCCCCACTCCGCTGCTCTACGGGGACCCGCGCCCTGCACGGCGCCGTTCCCCCGCCCGTCCGCGAGGCGGCGCTGCGGCCGCACCCCCCCGCGGCCCCGCCGCGCGTAACATTTGCATGCCGACCAATGGCGGCGGGGGGCGGGGCGCTCCGGGAGCGGCGAGCCAATAGCGACGCGGGGCGGGGAAGGGCGGGGCGCTCCGGGCGCTCCGGGCCAATGGCGACGCGGGGCGGGGCGGGGCGGGGCGGGGCCGG